>RYZW01001539.1:0-15453 GCA_004367215.1 Colletotrichum trifolii | reverse complement strand
TTCTATTTATTTATCTTAAAAAAGTCCTAATTAATTTTTAATTTTCTTTTTATCTAGTAAGCCTAAGTACTATACTTTTTTCTTTTACTTAAGAATTTATTAGGGAAAAGAAAAGGTTTCTTTTAAGGGGTAAAAGTTATATAAGTAAACTCTAGGGGGGTAATAGTAGTATTAGGGGAAAGTTCTAATTCCCTTTCTATTAACTTAGTAATTAGTATTATAATTTTCTTATAAAGCAAAGTAATAGTTATATTTAAATATTATTATAATAACTTTTCTATAGTAGTACTAACTATAAAGGTTTTTTAGGGAATATTAGTTCCCTCTATTTTATAATAATAGTTAGCTTTAATACTTAGTTATAAGTCTTCGTTAGGAGCTATACTCTACTAATAGTATTTCGGGGACTATAGCTAGTAAAGAATAGTACTTTACCCTAGTCTTTCTATTTAATAGGGAGCTATATTTAATTTAATTTTTCTTATACTTAGGAGTAGTATTCTACTAATTAGTATTTTTTCTTAACTAGTAGGGAGTTATACTTAACTTAGTATTATTTATATAGAGGATAAATCTAAGTTCTAAATATACGAAAAGCTAGGCTTAGGTTATGATTTAGCTATAGGGAGTATAAATACTATTTATTTAGAACTAAGGAGTAAAAGAGAGGTTCTTGCGAAAGGTGTAAAAAGTCTACTTAAAAGTAGCACTAGGGGCCTACCAGTAGCTTACTAGTGCCTGACTTCTTAGGTATAGTTATCGGGACTCGGGTAAAGCCGGAGTTAACTAGCTAGGTATAGCTTGTAATAAATAGTATTAGTAAAATCAAACATTACTATACCTTCCTCTACTAAATATATAAGATTTATTATAATAAAACCCCTATAGTAACTCAAGAAGTATCTTTTTAAATAATATATAAAATAATTAATAATACTACTAAGCTAAATAGCCTTATACCTATATTACTTATTTTTAGTATATATCTATATTTTATAAATAACTCTATTCTTTCCCTAGATATTATTACCTATACCTATACTATTTAGAAAGTAATAGAAGTAGTCTACTATACTTATACTAAATATACTATTAATATAACTTTAATAATATATAATAGCCCTAATATCTCACATATAGTAGCTTTCCTATTTTAATCTCTTATATATATATAATAAGAGAAATATAATTAGCAAAACCTATTTCACCTTATTACTACTTATAATAAAACATATATTCTTAAATTCCCTTAAAGTCCTTAAAAACTTCAAATTATAACTATAAAACTATATTTTAAAAATAACTAAATACTCCTACTAATACTATTAATAGTAATATTACCAAGCACTAGTAGCTATACTATATATATCCCAGATCTTAATACTAAAGCCCCTACTAGATATCTAATATTACCAAGAGATATATACTCCCACAGTAATATCCCAATTTCATCTATCATCATCCCCAAAAAACCCCAGAATACCTATTAAATACTATAAAACACTATTATTATATATAATAATAACTCTACTACTATTAATAATAATCCCTTACCTCCTTAAGTTATTAGTAATATCTATTATATACTTTTCAACTCTAGGTACTAGCTAATTACTACTCTAGCTTAGAAATTCAACTTTAAACCTTATTTTATAGTATACTTTATAGCTAAAGAATAATCAAATATAGCTCTCTCTCTTACCTTCTATAAAAAAAACATTATTATAATACTAGGTCTACTATTCAAAAAATCTATTAAAAAAAAATTAAAAATATTATTACTAATAATATTATCAAAATTATTAAGTTCAACCCTATCCTCCACAAAAATTATAAACATTTCAAGTCATATATTATTAATAAGATTAAAAATAAAAATACAAATAAAATATATAAAAAATCACACCTTATTATCTAAAACTTTAGTAATAATAATAAATTCAAAATATTAATATAATTACTAATAATCTAATAGAATAACTAACAATTAATTTTAACTATAACCCTAATTCTCCTCTAGTATAAAAATATAATAATATAGCTTCAAAATATTACTTAAACCTATACCTAAACTAAAACAGAACTTATAAAATATATTATAACTAATTTACTATCTTACCTTAAAAAGTAATACCCCCTAGACTCTATAATAATTATTATTAAATTATTATATAACCTTACTAAAACTAGTATTTACTAGTAAGTAACCTACTCTAAGTACTATAAAGAATAGTTATAAATAGAGATATCTATATATAACTTATATTTCCTCATCTCATACTATACTAATAATAACTTTAGCTTTATAAGTATACAAACTAACAACACCCTTAGCCTCTCCAATACTACTTTCTTATACTATAAAAATAAGGAATTCTAAAAAACCTTATTTAAAATAAAGCTAAAGATAACCCTCACAGCAACTACCCCTCTAGTATTCAATAGAAATATCTTAAACCTCAATAACAATACCCTCTACTTATACTAAAAGCACCAAGGATAAAAACTAGTACTCCTTAATATATATACTACACCTAAAACACTTAAGAAAATATATATCAAATAACGTATATATATAGTATACCTCACCTCAATATATTAACCTGAAATATTATTTAACCTCTTACATACTATATAAAAATAACAACCTTCTTCTAATAATACTACTACTCTAAATAAATATTTTAAGTAGTAAATTAAGTACCTTAACTATAGCCTCAACTTCATACTACTTAACTTCTCAAAAGTATACCTCTATACCTTTATTAACAGCTCTTTTACTNGATATTATTAATATATACTATAATAAAGTTATCTAGGAACTTATATAATATCTTACAAATATACTACTAGAGTATTACTAAAGCTTTAGTAAGTTTAAAGAAGTAAATAATTTACTTAAAAAAGCTATACTAGGTATAAAATACTATTTTCTCCTAGTTTTTATCTTTAATCTATATTTTATAGAAAACTATAATAATATTAAGTTTTATAAACTAGTAAGTACTAGTAACCTTCTAGAGGATATCTAATATAAGGAGTAATATGTATCTATTTTTCTTTATAATTATATTTAAAACTCTATAGTTTATATAGAACCTAATACTTCTATTAGGCTTCTTAATAAAGAAAATAAGTACCCTAATAACTAATCTACTAGTTTTAATAAACTTTTTATTAAAGAGATTTTCTAATATCTTCTTAAATACTAGTAATTTTTATTATAATATACTATAGAAAGGGCTTTAAAGTAAAAAGGGATTATTCTTATTTTTATTAAGTATTAATAAAATCGCGTAATCTAGTAACCTTTTACTAGTAAGTATCTAGTAGGTTTTCTCTAGGTTAAATAAGTCTAGGAACTCCTTAAATATACTTACTAGGATATATTTCCTTAGATTAACTAAAGCTTTTAATATTAGGGTTTTCTTAATATCCTTAAAACTAATAGATATTATTTAGTAAGCTCCTAGTACTAAGTTTCATATTCTAGTAATCTTTTTATATATAATTAAAAAAGAATTTATATTTAAAAAATATACTAATTAAATCTCCTGAATCCTAGTAGGTTCTTCTTAGTATTCTAGGTATACTATAACTTTTCTTTTACTATATTTTATCTACTAAATACTAGTATTATATATAATATAGTTATCTTCTATTTAGGGTTATCCTAAGTATAGTTTTAGTAATAGTTTTTTTATAATATAAATATAAATCTCTTATATATACTTTCTTATTTCTAAAAATAACTTAGTAACCCCTAAAATATTACTAAGAAATAATTTATCCTTAGTATAACTCTTTATTTTCCTCTTTATTATATTAATAAATAGTAAATATAACTTTTTTTATAAACGATATATTAATAATAGTATAAGTATTATAACTAATATCTATTAAAATACTAATAATATAGCTTCTATTAACTCTTATCTAGATAGTAGCTAATTATTTATTATTTTCCTATTTTTACTATTTCTTCTATTCTTAAGATTCTATTTTTATAAACTCTAATACTTAACTTTATATTAAAATTACTCTTTTCCTGTATCCTCTTCTTTACTAAAAGGGAAACTAGTATTATTTTCTAAGTCTTTTAGCTTCTAGAGTTTTACTTTAGTAACTTTTAATCCTTTCTTCTTCTTCTTTACTATACTAGTATTAGTATAGTTCCTAATAATATAATTTCTTTTATAGTAGTTATAATACTTATATATATCTTTCTATAATAGGGGAGCTTTTTTAGTAAAACTTATAGAACTAGAAAACCTATAGTAGTAGTACTACTTATATATAACTTTAGTTATTATTATATCCCTATCTTAATCTTTTAATATAAAAGGATAAATAACTAAAACCTACTAGGTTAATAGTATTTTTATATATTCTATCTTCTAAGTAATATCCTATACTTTTAAAAACTACTACTTATAAATAATAAGGAACTTAACTATAATAAAAAATTCTTTTAAATAGGAAACTAGTATAGTTTCTAGTAAAAAGATCTAAACTATATTAAATTAGCTATAACCTCTAATATCTATAAGAACTTTCTTAAATTATAAGAGAAAAGTAGTAAACTTCTTAGTATCTTTCTAGTAAAAAAACTATAATTAAATAATAACTTAAGACTAGATATTAAGATCTAAGTAAATATAATTTAAATATACTATAAAATCTTAGGGATCCTAGTTTTCCCCTAGTTTTCTAACTATAAAAAAATTTCTATTATTTATTAGATTCTAGGGTTTAAATAAGAATAAACTAAATACTACTTTTATCTATCTATCTCAAAAAAATCCTAATTAATTTTTAATTTTCCCCTTATCTAGTAAACCTAAGTATTATACTCTTTTCTTTTACCTAAGAATTTATTAAAGAAGGGAAAAAACTTCTTTTAAAAAATAGAAACTATATAAATAAATTCTAGGAGAATAGTAGTAGTATTAGGGGAAAATTCTAACTCTTTCTCTACTAACCTAGTAATTAGTACTATAATTTTCTTATAGAATAGGGTAATAACTATACTTAGATACTATTATAGTAACTCTTCTATAATAGTACTAGCTATAAAAGTTTCTTAAAAAGTATTAGTTTTTTCTATCTTATAATAATAATTAACCTTAATACCTAGTTATAAATCTTTATTAAGAACTATACTCTACTAATAATATCTTAGAAACTATAACTAGTAAAAAATAGTATTTTACCCTAGTTTTTCTATTTAATAAAAAGCTATACTTAACCTAATATCTCTTATATTTAAGAATAGTACTTTACTAATTAATATCTTTTCTTAACTAGTAAAAAGCTATACTTAACCTAGTATTACTTATATAAGGGATAAATCTGAGTTCTAAATATATAAAAAGCTAGGCCTAAGCTATAATTTAACTATAGAAAGTATAAATACTATTTATTTAGAACTAAAGAATAAAAGAGAAATTCTCGCGAAAAGCGTAAAAAGTCTACTTAAAAGTAGTACTAGGGGCTTACTAGTAGCCTACTAGTACCTGACTTCTTAGGTATAGTTGTCGGGACTTAAGTAGAGCTGGAGTTAACTAGCTAGGCGTAGCCTATAATAGAAGATTAATATTATAAAGAAGTTTACTTATTTTAAGTTATAATTAATATAATAGAAAGATTTCAAAGTTAATTTTATTAAGAATAGAAATAAACTAGAATCTATTACTAGAATATTTATTACTAAATACTTTTCTCTAGTTTAGGTATTTTAACTAGTTTAAGCTTTTTAGTTTACATTATTTCCCTAGTTAGCTTAAACTCCCTAGTTTATATTACTATTTTAGCTAGTTTTAAGTAGCTATATCTTTGGTTTTTTAGTAATAGAGATAGGTTTCCTAGTTAGTAGAGCTTTTGGGTTTTAGCTGGTTCCTAGTGTATTTAGAGCTTTTTAGCTAGTTTTTAGAATAGTTAGAATTTATGGATATAGTTATATTTCTGGTTTTGGATAGTTATTTTTGGTTTAGGCTTAGGTTTTTTTTGGGGGGGTTATAGTGTTAATTTCTATATATCTATTACTATATCTCGCTTGTTTATTTAGGGTTTAGAGTTTGAGTTCTTAGTGTTGAGCTAGATAAGGGTTTATCTTGAGGGTTTTATTCCCCCTAAGTAATTAGAAGAGTTCTGATATATTTTTGTTTTCTATATTAATACTACGAAAATCTTCTATTAAGGGTAAGGATTATATTAGGTTATTTATATATACTATTTGAGTAGATAGAGAAATAGTTTTAAGTAGTTTGTTTTGTTATTTTAGCTAGGCTAGAAAGTATTACTTATAGATCTGTAAAGTTAAGAAGTGTTTTAAACTATTTGAATTTTATTTAAGTTAAATCTTTTATAAATTTATTTACTAGTATTATATTTATAGGTATATAGATAACTTTGAAACTTCCTTTTAAGTATTTTTAGTAGAGCTATATCTATTAAATATCTATATATTTATTATAAGCTACGCCTAGCTAGTTAACTCTAGCTCTACCTAAGTCCTAATAACTATACCTAAAAAGTCAAGTACTAGTAAGCTACTAGTAAGCTCTTAGTATTACTTTTAAGTAGACTTTTTATACTTTTCACGAGAACTTCTCTTTTACTCCTTAGTTCTAAATAAATAGTATTTATACTCCTTATAACTAAATTATAGCTTAGGCTTAACTTTTTATATATTTAGAACTCAGATTTATCCCCTATATAAATAATACTAAATTAAACACAACTCCCTACTAGTTAAGAAGAAATACTAATTAATAGAATACTACTTTAAAGTATAAAAAATATTAGGTTAAATATAGTTCCCTATTAAATAGAAAAACTAAAGTAGAATACTACTTCTTACTAATTATAGTCCCCGAGATATTATTAGTAAAATATAGCTCTTAATAAAAACTTATAACTAGGTATTAAAACTAACTATTATTATAAGATAAAAGAAACTAATACCCCTTAAAAAACCCCTATAGCTAGTATTACTATAGACGAATTACTATAATAATATCTAAATATAACTATTATTTTATTCTATAAGAGAATTATAATACTAATTACTAAGTTAGTAGAGAAAGAGTTAGAATTTTCCCTTAATACTACTATTACCCCCCTAGAGTTTACTTATATAGTTTCTATTTCTTAAAAGAAACCTTTTCCCCTCCTTAATAAATTCTTAGGTAAAAGAAAAGAGTATAATACCTAGGCTTCCTAGATAAAAGGAAAATTAAAGATTAATTAGGATTTCTTTAAAATAGATAAATAGAAATAATATTTAGTTTACTTTTATTCAAACCCTAAAGTCTAGTAAATAATAGAAACTTTTTTTATAACTAGAAAACTAGGGGAAAACTAGAATCCCTAAGATTTTATAGTATATTTAAATTATACTTATTTAGATCTTAATATCTAATCCTAAGCTATTACTTAACTATAATCCCTCTATTAAAAAAATACTAAGAAACTTATTACTTTTCTCTTATAATTTAAGAAAATCTTTATAAATACTAGAGGCTATAGTTAGTCTAATATATTCTAGATCTCTTTACTAGAAACTATACTAATCCCTTATTTAAAAAAGCTTTTTATTATAATTAAGCTTTTTACTATTTATAATTAGTAGTTCTTAAAAATATAGGATATTACTTAAAGAATAGAATATATAAAAATACTACTAATTTAGTAAACCTTAGCTACTTATCTTTTTATATTAAAAGATTAGGATAGGGATATAATAATAACTAGGACTATATATAAATAATACTACTACTATAAGTTCTCTAGTTCTATAAATTCTACTAAAGAAACTTTCCTGTTATAGAGAGATATATATAAGTATTATAACTACTATAAAAGAAACTATATTACTAAGAACTATATTAATACTAGTATAGTAAAGAAAAAAAAGAAAAAACTAAAAGTTACTAAAATAGAACTCTAGAAACTAAAAGATTTAGAAGATAATACTAGTTCCCCCTTTAGTAAAAAAGAAAATATAGGAAAAGAATAATTCTAATATAAAATTAAATATTAGAGCTTATAAAAGTAAAATCTTAGGAATAGAAGAGATAATAAAAGTAGGAAAGTAATAAGTAGTTAATTACTATCTAGATAAAAGTTAATAGAAACTATACTATTAGTATTTTAGTAAATACTAGTTATAATATTTATACTATTATTAATATATCTTTTATAAAAAAGTTATATTTATTATTTATTAATATAATAAAAAAGAAGATAAGGGGTTATATTAAGGATAGACTATCTCCTAGTAATACCCTAGGAATTACTAAATTATCTTTAGAAATAAGAAAATATATATAAGAAATCTATACTTATATTATAAAAAAGCTATTATTAAAATTATATTTTAAATAACCTTAGATAGAAGATAACTATATTATATATAATATTAATATTTAATAGATAAAATATAATAAAAGAGGAATTATAATATACTTAGAATACTAAGAAGAACCTACTAGGATTTAGGAGATTTATTTAGTATATTTTTTAAATATAAACTCCTTTTTAATTATATATTAGAGGATTACTAGGATACGAGGCTTAGTATTAAGAACTTATTAAGTAATATTTATTAGTTTTAAGGATATTAAGAAAACTCTAATACTAAAAATTTTAATTAATCTAAGGAAATATATCTTAGTAAATATATTTAAAGAATTCCTAGACTTTTTTAATCTAGAAAAAACCTATTAAGTATTTACTAGTAAAAAGTTACTAGATTATATAATCCTATTAATACTTAATAAGGATAAGAATAATCCCCCCTTATTTTAAAGTTTCCTCTATAGTATATTATAATAAGAGTTACTAGTATTTAAGAAAATACTAGAAGATTTCCTTAATAAAAGGTTTATTAAAATTAGTAGATTAGCTATTAAAATACTTATTTTTTTTATTAGGAAACCTAGTAGAAATATTAGGTTTTATATAAACTATAAAACTTTAAATATAATTATAAAAAAAATAAATACCTATTATTTCTTATATTAGAAATTCTCTAGAGGATTACTAGTACTTACTAGTTTATAAAACTTAATATTATTATAGTTTTCTATAAAATACAGATTAAAGATAAAGATTAGGAAAAGATAGTATTTTATACTTAGTATAGTGTTTTTAAGTAGATTATTTACCTTTTTAAACTTACTAGGGCCCTAGTAATATTCTAGTAATATATTAATAAAATATTATATAAATTCCTAGATAACTTTATTATAGTATATATTAATAATATTTTGATTTATACTACTAGGTTAAAAAAGAACTACGAGGCTTAAGTATAGAAAGTCTTCTATTACTTTACTAATACTAAGTTATCTCTAGATTTAAAGAAATATAAATTTTTAGTAGTAATAGTAAAATATATAAGGTTTATCTTAATAATAAAGAAAGGTATCTCTTATAACCCCTTTAAATTAGTTATAATTAGGGATTAGCTTTTCCCTAGTTCTATAAAAAAAACTTAAAGCTTCTTAGAGTTTTATAATTATTATAAAGATTTTATCCCTAAGTATAGTAAGATTATAGAATTATTAATCTAGTTAACCTAGAAGGATTTCCTTTTCTAGTAAAGAATAGAATAGGAAACTATTCTTACTAAACTTAAATATTTCTTTATAAAAAAACTAGTATTCTATATATTTAACCCCGAGGCTATTATTACTATAGAGACTAATTATTCTAAATTTATACTAAGAAGAATTCTAACTTAAAAGAATAATATAAGTATAATTTACTTAGTAGTTTTCTACTCCTAATAATTATCCCTTATAAAATATAACTACTTAATTCATAATAAGGAATTACTAGTAGTATTAGTATACTTATAGGTTTAGAAAATTAAGCTTTTAATTATTAAATAGTTTAAAATACTTTTAAATTATAAAAGTCTTAAATATTTTATAAAAAAACAATAATTTACTAAGAAATAGAACTAGTAAGTAGAAGAGTTATCCTAGTTTAATTTCTATATTAAATATTACCTAAAATCCTAAATAGTAATCCTAGATATCCTATTAAAGTATAAATAAGATATATTTAAAAGATAAGATAATAAGAAATTATAAGGATAAGTTATTCAAATTATCTCTAATAATATATAATTTAGTAATTTCTAAGTAAAAAAGATTAAATTAGAAGAATTATTAGTTTTTAATAGAAAACCTAACTTTAAAGAACTATAGATCTATATAATAGAAAAAAATATAATATTCTAAAAAACTAAAATAGCTATCTAATAAGGGAAATATAGTTTCCCCTTTAATTTATATTTAAAAGTTTAGATTTCTAAATATTAACTAGATAGTTTTAAATATTTAATATTTTAAAGGAAAATATAAGTACCTAGAAGTAATAATAAAGAAAACCTTTTTAATAAACTAAAGATAAGGTTAGTTTAAGAATTATATAATTCTACTACTACTAGTTACCTAGGGAAGAATAATATACTTAAGATTATAAATAAGAAATTCTTCTAACTAGGCTAGTTATAGATTATAAAGAGATTTATATAGAACTATAATATCTATAATAGTATATATATCTAGAAATAAATAAAAAGAGGCTTTTTAAAGCCCCTCCTAGTACCTAATTAGTTATACTCTAATCTATTAATAGATTTTATTACTAGTCTCCTACTAACTAGAAAGAAAAGTAGCTAGTATTTTTAGGTTATTATTAATAAGTTAAGTAAATTAGTAATACTTAAAAAGATAAATACTATAGAAGCTAAAATATATACCTAGTAGTTCCTTAGCTATTACTATAAGTTTTATAGAATACTATAGTCTATTATTAGTAATTATAGTTTAAACTAAATAAGTAGGTTTTAGAGGGAGTTTTACTATTTAATAAAAGTTATATAACTACTTAGTACTAGCTACTACCCTTAGACTAATAGAGGAATAGAATACTAGAATTAGGAGATTTAAGTTATACTATAAGTATATATGTACTAGCCCTAGGATAACTAGGGGGACCTACTATTTATTATATAGCTTACTTTATAGAATAAATATAACTCAAGTATTAGGGTTATACTATTCTTCGTAGAATATAATTACTATATTAATCTTATACTAATTATTAAAGATATAAAAAAAGTAATATTTAAAGGAAAAGTTATTACCTAGCTACTAATTAATAAGATAAAAGATATTATAGGATTTATCTAAGCTAAGATTATAGTAGCCTAGTAGTAAAGTAAAGCTTTAGTGAATAAGTACTAGTTTCCTATAGATAAATACTAAATAAATAATAAAATATAATTAAATATCTCGAATTATAAATTATTATAGCTAAATAAAAAGCTAGACTAGTTATACTATAAATATAAAGTTATAAAGGTTATTATACTATATATTACTAAATTCAATATACTAGGGATAGTTTACTTTAAGTTTTATATTCATCTATTCTAGAGAATAGTTAGTAACCTTTTATTTAGCTAAGAAATTATAAACCTATAACTACTATTTATAATTAATAATCATAATAAGGTAGAGTAAGAAGTTAAGGATATACTAGTAATAAAGTAATACTAGGTAAATAGAAAATAGTAATAGTAAGCTTTTATTAAATAGAAAAGATTTATAGATATTATATAAGAAGTAATAAATATAATATAGGAGATAGAGGTATTAGATTAGTATAAGGTATATTTCAAGCTAATTAATAACTATAATAGAAACCCTAATAAAATAGCTTTAGTATACTACTAGTAAAAAGGGGGGTAATATTATAAACTATACTTAGCTAGTTAATTCTAATTCTACCTAAGTCCTGATAACTATATTTAAAAAGTTAGGTATTAGTAGGCTACTAGTAGGTCTCTAGTATTACTTTTAAGTAGACTTTTTACACTTTTCACAAGAACTTCTCTTTTACTCCTTAGTTCTAAATAAATAGTATTTATACTCCTTATAACTGAATTATAGCCTAGGCCTAGCCTTTCGCAATATTAAAGCCTAGTTAATAGGTATTTACTATTTGAGATTACTAGTCTAATTATCTAGTAGTTATTATAGTAGATTTTCTAAATATTTCTTAGGTTAAGCTTGATATCTCGAAATAGTTTTTTTAGTATTATAGTTTCTTTTGAGGTATATTTTAGGCTAAGAAGCTCTGCTTTGGTTAGTCTTTTTAGTACTATGGTTTCTTTTGAGGTATATTTTAGGCTAAGAAGTTTTATTTTAGTTATTAATATTATTATAGTATTCTATTAAGCGGTTTTCTATTGGATTGGTTTTCTAAATAGAGAGATAATATAGCTATAATTTAATTTTCGAGTCTTTTTATAGTTTATAAATAAAGTGTTTCTAGTGATTAAGAGGGTTTAAAATATCTTATTAATACCTTTTAAGTTTCTAAACTATAGTATTAGGAATTTTGTTCTATAGAAGTACTAAATTATGTAGTTTATAGTATCTATATATACTTAAGAAAGATTTGTGAGGTATTTTGAAAATAGAGAATATATAAATAAGATATCTAGTTATACTATTATAGAGGTATAAAGAATTAAATTGATTTTTATCTAGTATTTATGAATTTCTTTAAGTATAGTTTTACTAGGATTTACTATAAAATTTATTACTAGAAATAATATCATTAGAGTTAGGTTATAGTTAAGATTAAAGTATTTGGTAATTTTAGTAATATATATATTATAAACTAAGTAAATTTTATGATATTTATAATCCCGAATTATTTAAACTCCTAGGAAATATTTAATAGGACTTTACTTTTTAAGTTTATAAGTATTCTTAATACTTTTAAGAATTTCGAGAGGTTTGTTTTTAGTTAATTTATAATATATAAGAAGAATATTATTTATGTAGAATAGGAGAAAAATAGTTGAATTCTTATTTTTGAATAGATAAGGTTTTTCTAGGTATAGTTTAAGTTTTAATAATTTAAAAGTAGTATAAAAGGTTTTATATTAAAGAATAGGTATATTTTAAAGTTTATAAAAAGTATATTTAAGTTTAGTATAATACCCCGTAATTTTGAATTTATCTAGTAGCTTAATAGTTATTAGAGGTTTATTAAGATCTTTTATAGTATTAAGAAATATATTAATAATATTAAATTAATAAACCTCGAGGTTAAATTATACTTTAATTACTATAGTTACCTGAAATATTTAAATGGCTAGGGTTACTGTGTATATAGTCTATAATAGATTAACTAGTTATATATTCTTATATATATAAATCCTCGCTTTATACTATTTTAGAAACTTATTTATATTTATTTTATAGGTGAAAATTTATTTGAGAAGAAGGGGTTTACTTCTAGTATCTTAGTAATTTATTTCTTGCTAAGTATCTTTTTTTAACTTTATAATTTTACTTTTTATTACTTTAATAAAGGATATTTATAGTAGTTCTGGTAGGTTAGCGATATTTTTCTAAGTCTTTAGAAGTACTATTAGTTAATTAAAGTATATTTGAATTTTAGTAGATGGATTTTTCTTCTTTAATACTATACTTTAAATAATAAGGAAAACTATTAAGAGGTTAAGACTAGTTTTGTTTAGTTTTTATTGCTAATTAGGTAAATAAGTATTAACGAAACTATCTTATTTATGTTCTATAAAGTATAAAATATTACTATTAAATTCTTTTAAAAGTATTATGTAGTTACTAATAGTAATTTCTGGTTCTAATTAATACTATTATTTATTCTTATATTATTAGTTTAGTTCCTGGGTAGTTAAAGATCCCGATTTAGGTAGTTAAGGTTTAGAGTTATATTTTAGTTTATTTTCAATTAGCTAAATAGGTGTTTTAAGGTAGTTATTTCTATTCTTAGTTAAAGTAAGTATTTTTTCTTAGTTAGCTAGATTTTTTATTTTAAGTATATTATCTAGTTTTCTAGTTATTAGTATATTTCTTAAATTCTGATTTTTATTTAGGGTTATTATATCTAGTTATTTTTAATTAGAAACCTAAACTAGTTTTACTAGTTTAGGTATTAATTTAGGTATTATTAAACTTTTTTTACTAGTTTTAGAGACTAATTCCAGGCTTAGCTTAATATTTTAAGCTATTTCTAGTACTAATAGGATAACTAGTAGAAGAGAGGTTTTTTTACTAGGTATTCTTATTATCTTAAAATTTCTAAGTATTTTAAGAATAAAGTTCTTTTCCTTTTTAGTAATTAATTAAATTAGTAGTTTTGTAATTTTTTTTATAAGTATTCTATATAAGTTATGCTTTGAATAAAATCTTATTTTGTTAAATTTGATATTTTAGGTAATAATAATTCTCTAAAAAGTAGGGATCTAGATTTTATATAGGTTATAGGTATTTAGAATATAGTTTATTAGGTATCTAATATATTGGTTTAGTTTAATTTTGAATAACTCTTTTAAAATATTTTATTTATAAGATGTTTTCAGTAGGTATACTTAATAATTACAAGTATAAATCTATTTCTAGTAAGGTTATAAGTTTTAATAAAAACTTAAAGTATATTTTAGTATTTATTAATAAAAGTATTATTTGTACTAGGTTTCTTTAATTTTATATAGTAATTTCTAGTTATTTTGAATATTTGGAAATATATTATATAGTATAGCTATTACTTAAATTAATTCTATTTATAGTTTAAGTAGTAGTCTTATAATTCCTTATATTTTTATATTTTAAGTAATTCGTTCTTTTCTAGTATACTTATTTATTCTAATTAGTTTTTTAGTATAAGAAAGAGATAGCTTGAGATTGATTCTTTATTCTATTACTTATTTCTAGCAACTAGTTTTTCTATTCATTACTATTACTACTTTCTTAATATCTTATTAAATCTCATAAATAGAAAAGTTTCTCTATCTTTTTATTTATTTTTTAAAGATTAATAATATTTAAAAGATTGAATTATAGGTTTTATTAAGTAGTATAAATAAAAGGAGAAAGTTTGAAAACTTATATTTAATAATAAAAGCTTAGGAGTTACCTATATTTATTTTAGGGAAATTAAATAGATTTTAGGTAATATAATAAAATAGGTAAACTAAGTATAATTCTAAAGTTTATTTAGAGATAACTTATTAAGAATAGGCTATTATATAGTATAAGTAGTTTAATTATTTCAGTTTTATGATTTTTATTCTCTAAGTATTAAAAACTAAATACTTAAGAATAGTTTATCTTAGATATTTTATTTGAAAGTACTATATATAGGTATTATTAGATTTTAGTTTAGGGAGAATTATTTTAGGGTATAGTTAAGAGAATAGAATATTTAGTAGTTCTAGAATAATACTAGAGGTATTTAAATAGATTATAAGATAATTTGAAATAGGTTTATATTTGAGGAAAATAAGGTTATACTTTCTAAGTAACTATTTTATAATAATAAAATACTTAATTAGGTTAAATTTAAAAGTATAGTCTAGTTTTATATATTAGATTT
>RYZW01001537.1:0-18445 GCA_004367215.1 Colletotrichum trifolii | reverse complement strand
TTATTAGTTATTTATTATTGAAAAAGTTAATATAGGGTAAGTATACTAGCTACTATAGCTGCGAGGGGTTTAGCCCTAGATAAACTAGGAGCTAGTTATAATAGTTAGTAGGGGGGGAAGTAGGAGGGCTAAAGTTATACTTCAAAGGGTAATATATCTACTAATAGTCGTGGTAGAAAGCAAGCCATCAACCCCTCCCAAATTGGTTACTTTTTTAAAAAGAAATCTTAATCTTAATTCATAAAAAATTTATCCTTATTACTAATAATACTTTCTAGAATACTAAACTAGTATTTTATTTCTTTTTAAAATATTACTACTAAATCTATAACTATTATTTACTTTATTATTAAAATAAATATCATAAATTTTATAAACCTATCTATAATTACTAGGATAGTATTATATATATTACTATTCTGATATATATTTTCTAGTAATCCTATGATAAAATATATACTAATTTCTTAAAATAGTTTTACTAGGATAAACAAAAATTATAATTAATTGTATGATTTATATTTTAGTATTTTAATGTTTTAGTAGATTTAATATAATATTATATTATCTTATATATCTATAATTATATTATTCTTATAGAAGTTTTATTTTATAAAATTATAAATCTTATTAGTATTTATATAACTTATTTTACTTTTATTATAACATAAATAAATAATTCTATATCTTAGAAATTCTATATTAAATATAACTAGTTTTCCTTAGAACAAGAATATCTTTTCTATATTTACTAAGTATCTTTTCTTTTTATTAGCTATTCTCTACGTTATCTCTATATATACCTAATAATCTTTATTATAAATCTATATTCTTTTAATAATTTGATTAATATCCCTAAACTGTTTTATAAAATATACTATCTTGTTTTTTATAAGACTTTTTATTACTAAATATAAAATATACTATATTAGAATCATAATCCTAGTTTTTTATAAGTTCTCTTTATTTACTAATATTTACTAAGTATTCTCTAATCTCCTATATATATTTTTACTATAAATAATTATAATTATAACTATTATTATTTTTCTAGTATCCCTAGTAAATTAATACTTTAGGGAAATTAAATAGTTTTTACTTCTAAGTCTAACTTTTATACTAAAATATGTTTCCTATATTTAAACTATCTAAATAAAGGTTTTTACTACTTCTAAGCTTTTTTTAGCTTTAGTAACCTTTTAGTAAGCATCTACTAATAATAATTTAATAACTTTTAACTTATCAATAAAAGTTCATAATATATTATAGTATTCTATTTCTTTTTCATATAATTTAGCTATTTAGATAATCCATCTACTAGATTAGTAATATTAAACTAATACTCTAGATTAAACTTAAATATTAAAAACTTATAAATCTAGTAAATCCACTTTCCCTAAAGGTCCTATATTAGTACTATTATAATATTTATTAAAACTTAATAATTTATTGAAATTATAAATTTCTTTAAAAATCCTATTAAATAGTACCCCTAGTAGTTAAAGTTTTCCATAATAGTTAATAATTCCTTTTAACCTATTCCTTATTTCTGTTGTATTTTACTAAATTTCTTTATATAGTAAATAATTAATCATTATTAGCTTTCTATTCTTTATAATAAGATACCTCAAACTACTTATTATAATATATTTATCTCTACTTTAGTTTCTCGAAGAAAATCCTAATACTGGAAAATAATCACTAAATACAAAATATTTTATAATACTAAAAATATAGATTTTATATCTTCTAGCTATAAGAAAACCTTTTTCTCTATCCTTTTTTCAAAAAAGGTATAAAAGATATTATTATTACTCCTAAATAAGTAGTAATAAATCTATAGTAGAAATTATAGGGACCTAAAAATACCTAAATTTCTTTAAATATTTCTAATAGTTTCTATTTAGTAATAATTTAAACTTTTATTAAGTCTATTTCAATGCTTTCCTAAGTAATTATATACTCTAGGAAACTTATCTTTTCTATATAAAATTCATATTTAGAAAACTTAGTAAAAGATATATTTTATATAACCTAATAAATATTTATAATAATACTCTAATATAATCCTTTCTATAGTACTTATTATATATACTATAATATTATCTATATATATTATGTAGTATATATTAATTAAGCTAGTAAATATATAATTAATATATACTTGAAAGGTTACTAGTATATTACTAAAACTAGATAGTATTACTATATATTTATAATAGTTATATTATATCTTAAATATCATTTTCTAGTAACTTTCTAGTTTAATCCTAAAATAATAATAAATATTTTCAAAATTAAGTTTTAAAATCTATATTACTCCCTAAAGTCTATCTAAAAACTCACTAATAAATAATAATAAATATCAATTCTTAATTATGATCTTCTTAAAGTTTCTATAATTAATATATAAATATAAGAAACTATTTTTCTTTAGAATAAAAAAGATTAGTATACTTATTTTACTTATAAATAATTATATTTATTTATTTATTAAAGTGATTATAATATGTATTTTAATTCTCCTAATAATTACTTATTTAATAGATATATAAACTTATAAAATAATTTTTTACTTAATTTGAAATTAATAATATACTTAATATCTTTAAAAACTCAAACTAACTTTACTATAATTTTATTAAAAACTCTTTATTTATTTATAAGCTCCCTAGGGATATCTATAATGATAATAATTTTATCTATTTCTCTAAAAATATCTATATAAACTTTAAAGTTATTATCTACCCTAATAATAGATAATATATAAGTAATATTATTCTTCTTAATAATCTCCTAAATAAATATTTCTAATTTAGTAATAGATATCTATTTATTATACTAAATATTTATCTAGGTATTTATTATAATACTTTCTTTACTTATAAAGTCTTATTTTTATAAGAAGTCTATATATTTTTCTAGCTAGTAAGTACTAGTAAATAGTTAGTATAATTCGTATAAATAATTATTTAAATCTATAAGAAAAACTATCAAATAATAATACTTCCCTAATTCTAATACTAAACTATTAAATCCCTCTAAGATAAATATGATTACCTTTATTAAAATTAATCCTATAAATATTACTAAGTATTCACTAATAAAATCTATTTATAAATATAAATCTATATTTATTACTATTTCTATATTTTTAATGTTCTAAAAATAATTACTAAACCTTTAGTTATTTTTCCTATAAAGACTAATTTTTAATAAATATAAAAACTATTAATTCTGACTCTATATTTATCTATTTCCCTAAGTGTCTTTAATATCAAAATAAGTATTAATAGTTTAGACGAAAGTATAAAAACCTATAATACTTTACCCTTAACTAGCTATTTGTATTAAGTTTATATTTACTTTAAACTTAAAATTTATAGTTCTATATTTTATTTCATTATGTAAGAAATATACCCCTATGTTTTATAGTATAGTTAATATATATATAGTTATTTAGCCTAGAGTAAGTATAGTATTACCTAATTTACTAGTATCTTATTACTATCTACTTAATATTAATAAAATTAATAAACTTATTTAACTTATTTTTTTTAGAATAGTAATAACTAGAATAGCTATAAACTTATATAAGTTTACTTATATTCTTTATTTTATATTAATTCGCTAGTATAATACTATTAGAGTTCCTATAATCTTTTCATTTCTATTATAATATTTCTAGTTTTTAAAATAAAGATATTAAATTTTTCTATTTCTTTTTTTAATATATAGTATATGTAATAGAAATAAATAAAACCTTCTCTGTTATTTGAATTAAATCTAAATATACTTAGGTTTTAATATAGTACTAACTATTTAGTATAATATTATATAGGTAATTAGTATTCTCCTTATTATATTTCTTTAAGTTCCTATTTGTATAATTTCTCTTATATTTCTAGGTAAATATACTATTAGTAAATAAATATAATAAAATTAGTTTAGATAACTTTATTTTCTAGGTTAGTTTTATAATTTCTCTATTATATCTAGAATTAAAATACTAATTTCATAAATATTTACTAGATTTATTAATTAATCATGTTATTTAGTAAGATCTAATAACTATTCTTAATAATAGTAATTTTGTTATTAGCTTATTCGACTATAAACTCCTCTTTTATTATTCTATAGTAATATAAATATAGTTTTTCCTAATTTTTAAGTAGTCTAAGTACTACTAATCACTTAACTAGTTATTAGATAAGAACTATAGTTTACTCTTTATAAGCTTCCTATTACTTTTATATCTATTCTTAATATATTACTATTTAAAACTATATAGTTTTAAATACTTTACTTAT
Source organism: Colletotrichum trifolii (assembly GCA_004367215.1). Lineage (NCBI taxonomy): Eukaryota > Fungi > Ascomycota > Sordariomycetes > Glomerellales > Glomerellaceae > Colletotrichum > Colletotrichum trifolii. The sequence continues at coordinate 14,135 of RYZW01001537.1, read as the reverse complement.
AATACTTACTAAATCTAGCTTAAATAGGAACAGTAGTTATAATAATACTTAAGATTACTTATCAAATCTGAATATTAATTACTAAAAACCTAGTAACTACTTAGCTCTTAAAAATATAGTAGAGATTACTTTTCTTTTATTAAGAAATAAGTATTCTTTTTTATAAGATATATTTTATATAATATCTTCTAATAATTACCTTTTCTTAGTATCTTTAATATACTATTAGTAAAAGCTTAGATTAATACTAAACCTTATATTATTTGAAGTAATATGTAAGAAATATTTCTCTTTAGAGTATTTTCCCCTAAAATATATAAGAGTATAGCTAAAGGCTTTAACTAGGAAAGGTTTAGATATATAAATAAAGTTTATATTACTATGTAGACTATTACTTAAAAAAATCTAAATTATAATCCTTTTACTACAAACTCTTCTAGTATTTAACTAGCTAATTACTAAGTATATTATATAGTTTATTTATTATATATTTATAATTATCTTTTTTTCTAAGGGGTTTAATTTCTAAAATTATAATTATATATTCCTGATATCTATTATAGAGTTTATACTATATTACTAATTATTTATTATATATAGTCTATAACTATATATTCTTAATATCCTCCATAAAACTTATATTTAATTACTAACTATATATTATATATAATACTTCTTTTAATACTAGTAATTATTTTATTATAATATTATTATCTATTTTATTAATTCTTTATAGTTTAAATAATAGAATTTATCTTTACTAATAGTAATACTAGGTTTTTATCTACCTTCTCTAATATTTATAAATATATTTATTATTATCTTAGTAATATATTAATATTTTCAATCTTATAGTATTTATTATTAGGAATAGGTTTTCGAAATTTATTATAGTTTTCTATAAGACTTTACGATATATTTAATAAGTATTATCTATTCTCTTCTATATATATTTTATTATATTCCTATCTTCTATTTTCATAGTACTTTATTCCTAGATACTTTTTATATTTATTATTTAGCTTTTTTTTTCTATATACTTTTTCTTCTCTATCTTTCTTATCTTCTTTATTATTATTATATTATATATTCTATAAAGATATTATAGATTACTTCTATTACTACTATATTTTATTCTTTTATTTATAATACAAATAATATTACTAATAAAAGTGTTCTTTAGCTTTAGCCTAGTAATTATCTACTTTGTTTTAGCTATTTTCCTTCGCTTTATTTTAAGACTAAAAAACTGCTTTATTATATTAGTAATTACTTAATAAAGTATATTTTCTGTGAAAAGAATAAATAGAAGTATTATAGTATAAGTTATTTCTTTATTATCTTATTATTATTCATTATTAATATTTGATATTTTAGGTTCTATTTAAGTTATGTAGTATTATTTAAGTAACCTAGAACTAAATTATAATTTATTACTAGATATTTAAGTAAAAGCAGATAACTTTTAAATATAAGGGTAAGTTATTCTATATATTTACTAAGTTATTAGTAAAATAGTAGAAAATAGGTATGATTATTCGTAATTTCCTTAAAAGGGTATTAAAAAAAGCTAGTTATAGATTAATTCTTTTTATAAGAGATATTTTCTATCTATAAATACTTATATCTTATATATATTCTTATTATAAGTTATTAAAAGTTTACTAGATTATTATTACTAATTGATTAAATAGATTAATACTTTAGAAGATAAAACTAAGGTATTTCGCTATTTATCTACTATATAACCTATTAATCTTTAAAATAATAGTCCTATTTATATTCTAGAAAAAGCGTTATTTTATTTTCTTAATAATCTTTATTAAACCTTAGTCCTTAAAAGTATTAAGATTTATCCTATTATTATACTTCTATATTTTAATAATAACTTTTACTACTATATTACTAAATATTTAGAAAATAATATACTTTTATATTTTATTACTATTACTAGTAATTACCTTATTCTTTATAGTTCCGATATTACTATACCTTACTAAACTTATACTTTATATTTACTATACTTTTCTAAAAATAGTAATAAAAGTAATAATGATAATAATAAAAGTAAAAAGTCTAAGGTTATAGAGACTTCTTTATAAACTCCTTACTTTACTACTAGTAATACTAACTTATCTATATTTATTAATTATATTTTATCTTCTAAAATCTACTTAGTAAACCCCTAGTATTATTCTTTTTCTAATAATAAAAATAAAGAAAAAAAGGATAAGGATAAAGAAGAGGAAAAAAAGAAGATAAGGAATTTCCTACTAAAAAATATAAAATTTATAGTAATTTTATATCTATTCCTATTATTTCTATATCTAGTAACTACTAACCTGCTATTTATAAGTTTACTTTTTATTAAAAAACTATACTAATTAAGAAAATTACTTTTATAAAGAAAACTTCTATTACTAAGAAAACTATTTAGTAAACTACTATACCTATAATACTTACTATAATACTAGTACTTATCCTTATTATATTAATAGTACTTATTATCCCTACTATCCTTATAAAGAAAAATTAAAGATACCTTTAGAGGAATATGTTTAAGTTTTAAGTATAATAATTATTTCTATTGTATAAATTTTTACTAAATTATTACTAAAATATACTTGTATATCTAATTCGGGGATATATTTCTTAAATTAGTTTTTATATTATCTAAATAGTTAATAGAATTATTTCTTCTCTTCTTCTAAGATATAGTTATTAAGCTTTTAATATTAATAATAAGCTAATTATCCTATTTCCTATAATGCCTAATTATCTATTTTTCGAATTTCTAAGTAGTTTCCTATATNCTTATAGTATTTAATTATCTATTTTTCGAATTTCCAAATAGTTTCCGATATATTACTTAGGTTAGCTATAATTACTTATATATTATACTCTATAAGCTACTTCATTTATTTTATAAGGAAGTATTTATCGTCTCTTTTTCTTTGTTTTATTATAATATTCTTTATTTCTTATTCTATAAGGTTATTTCCTAATTTAGGAAAGATAGTTTAATTATTAGTATTATTTTGCTATTCTATTTATAGTTTAAGTAAGGAGATAGGGAACATATTATATATCTAGTAGTATTATTCTAGTAAATATACTTTATATATTTATTCCCCTATTCTATTAGTAATTAAAACTTTAATATATTTTAGTATCAATTTCTTATATTAAAACTTGAAGTTCTTTTTTGAAAGTTTAATAATTATGCCCTAATTATATATTTATAATTAATATCTTAAGTTATATATTTTCGCCTGATTTTCAACTATTATTTACTAATACTTTACTATTTAGTAATATATTTAGCTAATATAAATAATTTATTCTATAATATTTCATATTATTAGGTTTTTCTTAGTTATATATTTAACTATTCCAAAGTAGAATTTGTATAGCTTTTCTATTAGTAAGGATTTAGTAGTATTATATTTATTATTATTATTATATACAAATAAAGTCTTTCCAAATTATACTATTTAGATAGTACGTAAACTATTAGTGAATATTCTAGAGTAACATTTTAATATTTAGTATATTTATTTTAATTAACTATTTATCTATAAGTAGTATATTACTAATAGTTATTATTTAATTAATTATTCTACTATAAATTCTTCTTAAAATTAACTAGTAAAGAATTTATTTTTATTACTAATAATACTTTCTAGAATACTAAACTAGTATTCTATTTTTTATAGAATATTACTACTAGTTTCTTAACTATTATTTACTTTATTATTAGAATAAATACTCTGAATTTAATAAATCTATCTATAATTACTAGGATAGTATTATATATATTATTATTTCTATATATACTTTCTAGTAATCTTATAATAAAATCTATACTAATTTTCTAAAATAGTTCTACTGGGATTAATAGAGTTTATAATTAGTTATATAGTTTATATTTTAATACTCAAATTTCCTAGTCAATTTAATATAATATTATATAATCTTATATATCTATAATTATATTGTTTTAATAGAAGTTCTATTTTATAAAGTTATAAGTTTCATTACTATTTAAACAATTTGTTTTATTTTTATTATAGTATAAGTGAATAATTTTATATTTTAGGGATTTTATATTAGGTATAATTAGTTTCCTTTAGAAGAAAAGTATTCTTTTTATATTTACTAAGTATTTCTTCTATTTACTAGCTGTTTTCTAGGTTTTTTCTATATATACTTAATAATCTTTATTATAAGTTTATAGTTTTTTAATAACTTATTTAATATTTCTAGAGCTTTTTATAGAATATACTATTCCATTTTTTATAAAACCCTTTATTACTAAATACAGGATATATTATACTAGAATAATAATTTTAGCTTTTTATAAATTCTTTTTGTTTATTAGTATTTATTAGGTGTTTTCTGTGTTCTTGTATATGTTTTTATTATAGGTAATTTTAGTTATAATTATTATTATTTGTCTAGTATTTTTAATAAGGTAGTATTTTAGAGAAGTTAAGTAGTTTCTACTTCTAGGTCTAGTTTCTATACTAAGGTATCTTTTTTATATTTATATTCAGGTAAAGGTTTTTACTAATTCTGAGTTTTCTTTCAGTTTTAGTAACTTTCTAGTAAATATTTGCTAATAATAGTTTAGTGAGTTATAATTTATTTATAAGGGTTAGTAATATATTATAGTATTTTACTTCTGTTTTTATATAGTTTAGTTATCTAGATAATCTATTTACTAGATTAGTGAATTTAGGTTAGTACTTCAGATTAAAGTTAAATATTAAGAATTCATAAATCTAGTAGGTAAGTTTTCCTTAAAGTTTTTATATTAGTAGTATTATAATATTTATTAGGGTTTAATAGTTTATGAAGACTATAAACTTCTTTAGAAGTTTTATTGAGTAATATTTCTAGTGGTTAAGGTTCTTAAGAATAACTAATAGCTTTTATTAACCTATTCTTTATTTCTATATTATTTTATTAAGTGTTTTTCAATAATAAGTAACTAGTTATTACTAGTTTTCTATTTCTTTAATAAGATACCTGAGATTATTTTTTATAATATATCCATCTCTATTTTAGTTTTTTTAATAAAGTTTCAGTACTAGAGAATAGTTACTGAATAAAAAGTATTCTATAGTACTAAAAATATAGATTTCGCATCTTCTAGTTATAAGAAGATTTTCTTTTCTATTTTTTAAGGAGTATTATAAGTAGTATTATTATTCTTAAGTAACTAGTAATAAGTTTATAGTAAAAGTTATAGAAGCTTAGGAATACTTAAAGTTCCTTAAATATTTTAAGTAGTTTCTATTTAGTAATAGCTTGGATTTTTACTAGGTCTATGGTAATAATTTTTTGAGTAATTATATACCCTAGGAAACCTATTCTTTTTATATAGAATTCATATTGAGAAAGCTTAGTAAAAAGATATATTCAGTATAGCCTAGCGAGTATTTATAATAGTATTTAGTATAGTTTTTTCTAGTATTTATTATTTATATTATAGTATTATTTATACATATTATATAGTATATATTAATTAAACTAGCGAATATATAGTTAATATATACGTAGAAAGTTACCAGTATATTAATAAAATTAAATAGTATTATTATATATTTATAGTAGCTATATTATATTTTGAATATTATTTTCTAGTTACTTTCTAGTTTAATCTTAATATAGTAATAAGTATTTTTAAGATTTAACTTTTAAGATTTATATTACTTTCTAAAGTCTATCTAGAAGCTTACTAATAAGTAATAGTAAGTATTAGTTTTGAATTATAGTTTTACTAAGATTTCTATAATGAATATATAAGTATAAAGAGTTATTTTTCTTTAGTATAAAAAAGATTAGTATACTCACTTTACTTATAGATAGCTATATATATCTATTTACTAGGTTTTCTATATTATATATTTTTCATTCCTCTTATTACTATTTATTTAGTAAATATATAAATTTATAAGGTAATTTCTTATCTAGTTTTAATCTAATCGTATATTGAGTATTTTCGAGGACTAGGACTAACTTTATTATAATCTTATTGAATACTCCTTATTTATTTATAAGTTCCCTAGGGATATCTATAATTATAATAACTTTTTCTATTTCCCTAAAAACTTCTATATAAACTTTAAAGTTATTATTTCCTTTACTAATATATAGTATATAAGTAATCTTATTATTCTTAATAATTTCTTAAATAAATATGTCTAGTTTAGTAATAGATATCTATTTATAATACTAGGTATCTATCTAGATATTTATTATAGTATTTTCTTAGCTTATAGAGTTTTATCTTAATAGGAAATCTATATATTTTTCTAGTTAGTAAATACTAGTAAATACTCAGTATAATTTCTATAAATAACTATTTAAATTCTTTAAAAAGAATATTTACTAGTAATATTTCTCTAGTTTTAATACTAAACTATTAAATTTCTCTAAAATAAATATAGTTATTTTAGCTAGGACTAGTCTAAGTAATATTACTAGTGATTTACTAATAAGGTTTATTTATAAGTATAAATCTATATTTTTTTTTTTTTTTAGTATTTTAGAGAATAATTACTAAGCTTTTAGCTATTTTTCTTATAAGGACTAATTTCTTAGCTAGTATAAGGATTATTAGTTCTATTTCTATATTTATTTATTTTCTTAGATTCTTTCAATATAAAAGCTAGTATTAATAGCTTAGACTAAAGTATAAGGGTTTATAGTATTTTACCTTTAGGTAGTTATTAGTATTAAATTTATATTTACTTTAGATTTATAGTTTATAGTTCTATACTTTATTTTATTATATCTGAAATATATATTTCTATAATTTATAGTATAGCTAGTATATATATATTCTTCTAATTTAGGTTAAGTATAGTATTATTTAACTTACTAGTATCTTATTATTATCTACTTAGTATTAATAAGGTTAATAGATTTATTTAGTTTATTACTTTTAAAAGTAGTAATAGCTAGAATAACTATGATATTATATAAATTTACTTATATTTCTTATCTTATATTAGTTTACTAATATAATACCATTAGAGTTCTTATAGTTTTTTAGTTTCTATTATAATATTTCTAGGTTTTAAGATAGGGAAATTAAGTTTTTCTATTTCTTTTTTTAAGCTAGGGTATAAGTAGTAGAAATAGATAAAAACTTCTCCTTTATTCTAATTAAATCTAGGTATATTTAGGTTCTAGTATAGTACTAACTATTTAGTATAATATTATATAAGTAACTAGCACTTTCCTTATTATACTTGTTTAAGTTTCTACTAATATAACTTTTCCTAAATTCCTAGGTTAATATATTATTAATAAATGAATATAATAAAGTTAGTTTAAGTAGGTTTGTTTTTTAGGTTAGCTTTATAGTTTCTCTATTTTATCTAAAGTTAAAATACTAGTTTTATAAGTATTTACTAGATTTGTTAGTTAATTGTATTACTTAGTTAGATCTGGTAGCTATTTTTAATAGTAGTAATCTAGTTATTAACTTATTTAACCATAAACTCTTTCTTTATTATTTTATAGTTGTATAAAGGTAGCTTTTCCTAATTTTTAAGTAGTCTAGGTACTACTAATTATTTAGCTAGTTATTAGATAAGTATTATAGTCTACTCTTTATAAGTTTCCTATTATTTTTATATTTATTCATAGTATATTACTATTTAGGATTATATAGTTTCGAGTATTTTGTTTATAGAATCTACTAGGTCTAGTCTAGGTAGGAATAGTAGTTATAGTAATACTTAGGATTACTTATTAAATCCTAGTATTAGTTACTAAAAACCTAGTAACTATTTAGTTTTTAGGGGTATAGTAGAAGTTAATTTACTTCTTTTTCTTATGTTAGGAAGTAGGTATTTTTTATAGGATATATTGTATATAATATTTTCTAATAATTACTTTTTTTTAATATCTTTAATATACTATTAGTAAAGGTTTATATTAATACTAAACTTCAGATTATCTTAAGTAGTATATAGGAAGTATTTTCCTTTAGGGTTGTTTTCCCCTATAGTAATTATTTTATTATTATTATTACTATATTTATTTGATCCCTTCCCGCTTAATATAGTAGTTTAACGTCTAGCTAGCTCTTACTATTACGGTAAAAGTAATATATTCGAATCCTGCGGCGGGCAAGTATAACTAGTAGCTATGTACTTTCCGATTATATAAACTATATAGTAACTATCACTAGCTATTAGCTTTTACTAATAGCTATTAAAGTTAATAGCTATTAACTATTAATAGCGATAGCTAGTAATAAATACTACTAGCTAGCTAATATCTAGTATTATATAACTATAATCCTTAAAAAGTAACTATAATAGATAAGCTTATACTTTCCCTATTTATTACCTATTATATTAACTAACTATATCTTACTACCTAAGGTTTTCTCTGTATAATAGTTCCTTAGAACTAGTAGTATCTAGTAGGTAAATAAAGCAAGAGCCGATAACGGGGTATAACTACTTTTAAAAGGTCCCGGAGAAGTATATAACTTTAAATAGATCAGAGACCTTTAATATAACTACCCATTTATTTAATCCCTACTAATAGTATAGTATAATAATAGTAGTTTAATTACATATTTCTACTAAGTTAAGTATTTATTATTAAATATTATTAAGGTTTATATTAAGTCTATATTTACAAGGTAGCTATTCTCTATAATATTAATTACTATTTAATATCTTTACTTATACTAGTTACTTAAGGGATAAAGTAGAAGTAATAGAATTATAAGAGTATAGTTAAAAGCTTTGACTAGGAAAGGTTTATATATATAAGTAAGGTTTATATTACTATATAGATTATTACCTAAAGGATTTAAGTTATGATTTTTCTACCGAAAACTCTTCTAGTATTTAGCTTATTACTATATAGACTATTACTTAAAAAATCTAAATTATAATCCTTTACTAAGAAAACTCTTCTAGTACTTAGCTAGCTAGTTACTAGGTATATTATGTAGTTTGTTTTAGCTAGATTATATAAAAAGAGAAGTAGAATATTATAATATATCATTAACTTTGAGGTTGTATTGAAGGTCTTTAATCTATTTTAATCATATACTTCTCAGGAACCCTTTAAAGGAAACTATACCCAGTAGTTAGCTCTTACCTCATTTACCCTATAGATACTACTAGTTCTGAGGAACTAAAGACACTACAGAGGAAACCTCAAATAGTAAAATATAGTTAGTTAATATAATAGCTGATAAATATAAGAAGTATATTATAAAGGGAAAGTATAGGTTTATATCCGTTATAGTTACTCTTTAGGGATTACAGTTATATAATACTAATACTAGCTAGCTAGTAATACCTATTACTAGCTATTAATAATTACTAGCTATCAATAATAAGTAGTAAGTACTGATAGCTAGTAGTAGTTACTATATAGTTTACATAATCGGAAAACATATATATATATATATATACCTACTAGTCGCGCTTACCTGCCGTAGGATTCGAACTTACTACTCTTACCGTGATAGTAAGAGCTAGCTAGACGTTAAACTACTACGTTAAGCGGGTATATTATTAACTTTTATAAATAAGTTATAACTTATTAAGTTATTATTAGTAGATATTTATTAAAAAGTTATTAAAGTTAAAAGGAGTTAAGAGTTAGTAAAAGTTTTTGTTTAGATAATATAAATATAGGAAAGGTATTTTAGTATAGAAACTAGATTTAGAAGTAGAAATTACTTAATTTCTCTAGAGTATAATTTTATTAGGGATACTAGCAAAATAGTAATAGTTATAGTTATAGTTATTTATAGTAAAGATATATATAAGAAAATTGAAAATACTTAGTAAATACTAGTAAGTAAATAGAACTTATAAAAAGCTAGGATTATTATTCTAGTATAGTATATTCTATATTTAGTAATAAGGGGTTTTATAAAAAATGAAATAGTTTATTTTATAGGGGATTCTAGGGATATTGAATAAATTATTAAAAAAACTATAAACTTATAATAAAGATTATTAAATATATATAAAAAGAATTTGGAGAATAGCTAGCAGATAAAAGGGGTATTTAGTAAATATAGAAAGAATACTTCTCTTTTAAGAAAAACTAGTTATACTTAATATAGAATTTCTAAGATATAAAATTATTTATTTATATTATAATAAAAGTAAAATAAGCTATATAAGTACGAATAAGACTTATAATTTTATAAAATAGAATTTCCATGAGAATAATATAACTATAAATATATAAGATTATATAATATTGTATTAAGTCTATTAAAGAATTAAAATACTAAAACATAAACTATATAACTAGTTATAATTTCTATTTATTTTAATAGGATTATTTTAAGAAATTAGTATAAATTTTATTATAAAGTTACTAGAGAATATATATAGATAAGATTATTTTAAGAAATTAGTATAGATTTTATTATAAGATTACTAGAAAATATATATAGAAATAGTAGTATATATAATACTATCCTAGTAATTATAGATAAGTTTATAAAGTTTATAATATTTATTCTAATAATAAAATAGATAATAATTATAGAACTAGTAGTAATATTTTATAAAAAAGTAGAGTACTAGTTTAGTATCCTAGAAAGTATTATTAGTAATAAAAATAATTTCTTTACTAGTTAATTCTAAGAAGAATCTATAATAGAATAACTAATTAAATAATAGTAATTTATAGTATACTATTTATAGATAAATAGTTAAATAGAACGAATATACTAGATATGAGAGTATTACCTTAAAACGTTTACTAGTAATTTNTTATATATTATTCAAATAGTATAGCTTAGGAAAGCTATATTTATATATATAATAACAAATATAATACTACTAAATATTTACTAATAGAAAAACTATATAGGCTTCACTTAAAGATAGTTAAATATATAATTAAGAAAAACCTAATAGTATAAAATATTATAAGGTAAATTATTTATATTAGTTAAATATATTACTAGATAGTAGAATATTAGTAAATAATAGTTAAAAGTTAAATAAAAGTATATAACTTAAGATATTAATTATAAGTATATAATTAGGGAATAGTTATCAGGTTTTTAATAAAGAGCTTTAAGTTAAAATATAAAAAACTAATATTAAAGTATATTAAAGTTTCAATTACTAAGAAAATAAAAGATTAGATATATAAAGTATATCTATTAGAATAGTATTACTAGATATATAATATATTCCCTATTCTTTTACTAAAACTATAAATAGAATAGTAAAAAGATATTAATAATTAAGTTATTTTTCTTGAATTAGAAAATGATTTTATAGAATAAGAAATAGAGGATATTATAATAAAATAAGGAGAAGGAGATAATAGATTTTTCTTTATAAAATAGGCTAGGTAGTTTATAAAGTACAATATATAGGAAACTATAGCTAACCTAAGTAATATATAAGAGGTTATTTAGAAATTTAAAAAATAGAGAATTAAGTAGTATAAGAAATAGGATAATTAGTTTATTATTAATACTAATAACTTAATAATTATCTTCTAGAAAAAAGGAAGGAATAATTCTATTAATTATTCAAATAATTTAAATATTACTCTAAAAAGTATATTTCTGAATTAGAAAAAAAACTAGTATACTTTAATAATAAATTAGTAAAAATATATAAAATAAAACAATTATTACGTTTAAGGCTTAGGTATATTCTTATAAAAGTATTTCTGATTTCTTTTTATAAGGATAGCGGGAATAATAGGTATTATAAGTATAGTAAGTATTAAAAGTATAATAGGGATAAGTACTAGAATTATAGTAAATATTATAAATATAGCAGTTTTCTTAGTAGTTTCTTTAGTAGTAGAAACTTTTTTATGAAATTAGTTTTCTTAATTAGTATAGTTTTTTAGGGAATAGTAGATTTTTAAGTAATAGGTTAGTAGTTATTAGATATAGAGGTAATAGGGGTAGATATAAAACTATTATAAGTTTTGTGTTTTTAGTAAAGGGGTTTTTTATCCTCTTTATTTTCTTCTTCTTCTTTATCCTCTTTAATATTATTAGGAAAAGAATAATACTAGGAATTTACTAAGTAGGTTTTAGAGGATAGAATATAATTAATAAGTATAAATAGGTTAGTATTACTAGTAGTAAAGTAAAGAGTTTATAAAAAAGTTTCTATAATTTTAGACTTTTTATTTTGATTTGTATTATTATTATTACTTTTATTACTTTTTTTAGAAAAGTATAGTAAATATAAAATATATACTTAGTAAGGTTTAGTAATATTAGAATTATGAGGAATAGGGTAATTACTAGTAATAGTAATAGGTTATAAAAGTATATTACATTCTGAATATTTAGTAATATAGTAGTAAAAGTTATTATTAAAATAAAGAAGTATTATAATAGGATAAATCTTAATACTTTTAGGGATTAGGGTATAATAAGGATTATTAAGAAAATAAAATAGTACTTATTCTAAAGTATAAGTAGGATTATTATTCTGAAGATAAGTAAGTTATATAATAGAAAGATAGTAAAATATTTTAGTTTTATTTTCTGTTAGGAATAATGTGTTCGAATGGTAGATTTTCGCCGGAAGAACTCTTAGCTGCGGCGCCGTCTCTATAAGCCTCGTTCTACTTTAACCAGATAAAATAGGACTATACGTGTTATACTTAGCTATATTTAGTTACATATAATATATACTAGATTTTGCCCCCTAATTACGTATAATAATTAAAAGTCTTATAATACTAAAGAGCTACTAGGCTAAAAATATATATTATATACTAGATTTTACCCTCTAATTATATATAATAATTAAGAGTCTCACGATACTAAAAAGCTACTAGGTTAAAAATATATATTATACTAAATCTATATATTTCAAATACTAAGATATCTATTAAAAATACTTCTTTTTTAGTTTTTAAAAGAGCTAATTGATAGCTTATTTAATATAATACTTTTCAGGTAGAGGCTAAGGTTTATAATTTATAGGAGTATTTTAATTTTAAAGTAATAACTCGCTAAAGTTTCTTTTTAAAGCTTTTTCAAAAGTTTCTCTTTAATAACTTTTAAAAGCTAAGTAGTACTAATAAACCTATAAGATATTTAAATTAGCTATTCTTAAGCTTTTTACCCCTAGAAAAATCAACTACAAAGAAAATTAATAATTTCTAGTAAATACTACTAAAGAAGTTCGTATAAAAGATATTATAAACTTTATAGAAAAAGATCTAAAGGTTTATATAACTTCTTATAATCTCTATATTTTAAAAGCTTAACACTACTAATATAAGTATTTAAACTAAACTTACCTAANTAATAAGTTAGATTTTTAAATATATAAATAAAATACTATAATACTAGTATTACTATATAGAGGAAGATATAATAATATAAGCTACGAACCTCTATAATTATTTTAGTATTATAGATAATCTATATTTCTAAAATACTACTATAGTATACTATAAGATATTCTAGTCCCCGAGACTTAAATACTTTACTATAAGAATAATAACTAAAATATAGTTTTAGAAGTAGTAAGATATTATATATAAGGTTTAAGTAGTTAATTATACTTTATCTATTATTAGAATATTATAGGTTTACGACTTTATAATTTCGCTTACTTACTTACCTATTAAAGCTTATATTTAGGACTATATATTTATAATTCGTAGCTATTTAGACTTAATACTCCTAGATAAGGTCATCCTGGCTATTATAGAGGTTATTTAGTACCTCTTTAAATCTCTCTAGTATAGTAAAATAGGCTATAGTATTTTTAATATTTTAATAGAAGCTTTTATATTTACTTTAAATACTTAAAATAATAAGAGGTATTTCTAAGGTTCTAATAAGCTTCTATACCCTCTAAAGTATAGCCTAAGCTACTTTTTAGTATACTATTACTATATATACTTTTAGTTAGCCTATAAGGGCTAGGTACTAAATATTTTAATTAAAGAAAAGATCGAGTAATTATTAGCCTTAGATTTAGACCTTTCGAAAAAAGTTCAGAGCTTTAGATAATAGTAATTATATAGCTAGTTTTCTAGCTAAATTGGCTATAATACTGTATAGTAAATATATTATAAAGAGAGGCTTTAATAATACCCCTTTTAAGACTTTTTTATCCTTAATT
>RYZW01001536.1:0-19819 GCA_004367215.1 Colletotrichum trifolii | reverse complement strand
AAATCTCGTCTTGGGGATAAATAAAGCTTAGTGGGGATATTAAAGTTATAGATATTAAAGTTATAATAAATATTTAAATAGAGTATTTATAGTTAGTAGTAATTAAATATCTCGAGATATTTGAATTATATATAGTTGTGAAAGTACAAGGGTATAAAGGTATAAGGTTATTATAGAAAGAGTTATTAGTTATTTATTATTAAAAGATTTAATATAGGGTAGATATACTAGCTACTATAGCTATAAAAAGTTTAGCCCTAGATTAACTAAAAGCTAGCTATAGTAGTTAGTAGGGGGTAAGAGAGCTAAAGTTATACTTTAGGGGGTATTATATCTACTAATAGTTATAGTAGAGAGCGAGCTATTAGCTTCTCCCTATATTAAAGTTATAGACATTAAAGTTATAATAAATATTCGAATAAAGTATTTATAATTAGTAGTAATTAAATATCTCGAGATATTTGAGTTATATATAGCTATAAAGATACAAAGGTGTAAAGGTATAAAAGTATAAGGGTATAAGGGTATAAGGGTATAAAGGTGTAAGGTTATCGTAGAAGGAGTTATTAGTTATTTATTATCTACGAAAAGGTTAACGTGGGGTAAGTATACTAGCTACTATAGCTATAAGGGGTTGAGCCCTAAATTAACTAGGAACTAGTTATAGTAGTTAATAAAGGGGGTAGGAAAGCTAAAGTTATACTTTAGGGGGTAATATATCCACTAATAGTTGTAGTAGAAAGTAAGCTATTAACCCCTCCTATTTTTATTAATAATATATTATTACGTTATCCGGAGGGTAACGTATACTATACGTGATCTCGTCGTACGGGTACAAAAAAGTTCTAATATTTATGATTATTATTATTATATTATATACCTATATATAGGTATATAAAGCTCTAGATCTATAGTGTAGTAGGTACTTACTAACTACTATATTACGAGGCTATAGCTAGTAATAAGTATTACTAGGGGGGGCGCGTAAAATATATAGCTACGTATACTATATACTAAAGTATATAGCTATGTATACTATATAGGTATAGAGGTATACGTATTATACACAGTTACATATACTATACAGTATAGTATTACTAATACTAGTAACTTTTTCTTTTTACTATATGTTTAATATACTTCTATTTATATATAAAAACTAGTACTAAAAATACTATAAATATATACTAAAAACACTATTAAAAATAGTATAAAAAACAAGTGTTAAATAGTATAAAAGTGATCCTTTTGCCTCTTGCCTCATAACGTCTAAATACCTATATTATCTATTCTACTTAAATTACCAATCTTTCTATTTAAATAATTTTATAGTTTAAATTAATAAATCTCTTAAGGGTATAGTTTAGAGTATTTCTCGTAAAAGTATTAGTAATATTATTATCTCTATTGATTTACTATAATTTATAGAGTTTATAGTATTTATATAATTACTTTAATACTATAATATTAATTATTAGGTACCTCTCTTTAGTAATACGAAGTTTTATAAAGTATTCGTAGAACGGATATAAGTTGGTATATATAATAGTTGGGATATAAGAGAAGTTTTAGTATTTAAGGATTTTCTTAAGTATTATAATAATAATATAAATAGAGTTTATACTAGTTATTATAGTATAAATCTCTAAAGTAAGTATATTCCTAGTAATTTTTTTATTTTTAGTAGAAGAGTAATATATAAAGTTACTATAGAAGTTAAATTAGTTATTACTAGTTACTATTTCTTAGTTTAGGATTATTATAAATCCTAGTTAAGATAAGAGATTAGTATTTTTAGTAAAAGATTTATTAATAAAAATATAGAAATATATTTTTAAGAAGCTAAGTAGTATAAGGTTAAGGTTATAATTAAGGTATTTGATTTATTATTTAAAATATTTATTAAGAGTAGTAGTATTATTAGTTAAGAGTTATTGTTTTTGAGTAGTATATAAGAAGTTGAATAATATTTTAGGTTAATATATTAAGGTAAAGTATACTTTATATATGTATTATTTGATATATACCTTCTTAAGTACTTTAGGTATAGTATATATATTGAGGAATACTAGCTTTTACGTTTAGTATTTTTAGTATAGGTAGAAAGTATAACTATTAAGGCTTAAGATATTTCTATTAAAAGTGAGAAAGGTAGTTTTTATAAGAGTAGTTTTTAGTTTTATTTTGAATAAGGTTTTTTAGAATTCTTTATTCTTATAGTTTAAAAAAGTAGTATCTGAGAAGCTAAAAGTATTATTAGTTTATATACTTATAAACTTAAAGTTATTATTAGAGTAATATAAGATAAAGAAATATAAGTTATATATTAATATTTTCATTTATGATTGTTTTTATAGTATTTAGAGTAAGTTATTCTTTAGTAGGTATTAGTTTTAGTAAAATTATATAATAGTTTAATAATAATTATTATAAAGCTCAAAGGGTATTATTTTTTGAGGTAAGATAGTAAGTTAGTTATAATATACTTTAGAAATTCTATTTTAGTTTAAGTATAGGTTTATGTAATATCTTAAAGCTATATTATTATATTTGTATACTAGAGGAAAGCTAGGGTTATAATTAAAATTAATTATTAGCTACTTTATTGGATTATTCGTGATTATATTAGTATTTCAAATTTGTTTCTATTTCTAAAACTTTAGATTACGAAATATAACTTCTTATATACTTTATTTATATTTTTATTCTTAATCTTGTTAACGATATATAATTTGAAATACTTATAATTTCTATAGAGGATAGGATTAAATTTAATAATCTTAATAATATTATTAGTAATACTACTTTTAATTTCTTTTTTAATTAATTCTTCAAATAGTAGTCTTAGTATTATAATAATACTTTTTTTGTAGAAATTAAGAAAGAAAGCTATATTTAATTATTCCTTAGCTATAAAGTATACTATAAAGTAAAATTTATAATTAAACTTCTAAGTTAGAATAGTAGTTAAGTTATATTTTAGAGAATTAAATACTTCTAATTATATATTAGAAATACTACTAAAGACTTCGAGAAATACAGAATTATTATTATTAATAGTAATAGAGTTACTATTATATATAATAATAGTATTTTATAGTATCTAATAAGTATTCTAAGGTTTTTTAGAGATAATAATAGATGAAATTAGGATATTACTATAGGAGTATATATTTCTTAGTAATATTAGATTTCTAGTAGTATTTCTAGTAGTAAGAACTAGGATATATATAATATAGTTATTTTTATTTAGTAATATTACTATTAATAGCTTACGTTATAATACTTAGTTATTTATAAAATATAGTTTTATAGTTACTATTTAAAACTCTTAAAAGCTTTAAAGGAGTTTGAGAATATATATCTTATTATATGTAGTAATAAGGTGAAATAGGTTTTATTAATTATGTTTTTCTTATTATATATATATAAAGGACTGAAGTAAGAAGGTTACTATATATAAGATATTAAAGTTATTATATATTACTAAAGTTATATTAATAGTATATTTAGTATAAGTATAGTAGATTACTTCTATTACTTTCTAAATAGTATAAATATAAGTAACAATATCTAGGGAAGGAGTAGAGCTATCCGTGAAGCGCGGGTATATACTGAAAACAAGTAATATAAGTATAAAGCTGTTTAGCTTAGTAGTATTATTAATTACTTTATATTTTACCTAAAAATACACTTTTCGAGTTACTATAGGGATTTTATTATAATAAATCTCGTATACTTAGTAGAGGAAAGTATAGTAATATTTAAATTTACTAATACTATTATATGTTTTAATAAGTATTATTTAAAGTATTAATCCTATAACTTTTATTGCTAATTTAAACTCTTTAGATTAAAATATTATTCCTGCGTCAATAATNTATATTAGTAGTAATGAAATCTAGAAAGCTTTAGTGAGAGTTAATTTAGTATAATTTAAGGGTTTTTTATACTATTTGTATTAAAATACTTAGTAAGAAGTAAGTAGTATTAAATATTATAGTAATATTAATAATATAGAGTAAGGGGTAGTTATTAATATAGATAATATTAATAATATTTTTGAAGTTAAATTTGATATTTTCTTATATAGTAAAATGAAAGTAGGAGGGGGTAGTATTATATATCTAGTATTAGTAGTAGTATTATTTAAGAGTTTTAAAGGTATAGTATTTAATAGGATATTTTGTTTTAGTGAGTATATTATAGAGGTATATTATAGCTAGGTATCTGAATTAATAGTAGAGTTTCTATATTTCTAATTCTATAAAATATATAGAGGTAAGTATTTTCTCTTTATTAAGGAGTTTTTATAGATATTCCTATTTTCAAATAGTAGGTATAATTGTTTTGCTTTAATATAACTAGTTATATACATTATTAAATATTATACTAAAGTAATATATATCTATAAGGTAGAATAAGAAAGGGGTATTATATAGTATTATATAAAATGTAATAATACTAAGTAGTATGGGAATATTAACCATTCTAAGTATTATTAATAGGGTAGTATTACTAAAGTGGATTATAATTAGTTTATTTTATAGAAGTATAGAAGTTATAGAAAAGTTAATTATCTATTTAAGGGTTATAAACTAGGAGTATCTAGTAGTTAAGAAGCTAGTAGTACTTGAGGTAAATAAAATCCCTTAAAGAATAATTATTAAGTAATAGTTTTTAAGTGTGAAAATATATATAGGGGTTATATTTATATTTTTAGTGATTTTGGGAGGAGTAGTATCAACTTTAGCAAAAGTATATAATACTATTGAATCTAAGAAGATTTGAGTAATTTTATTTTTATTTATAATAATAGAATATTTACTGAAATATAATTTAAGGAATTACCTAGGGGCATTAAATATTATAGAAATAATAGGGGTATAGCTTTCGAGGTTATATTATATCTAATATTAGGTAATAAGCTTTTTTTATCTATTATTTCTTAGGGGTACTTAGAATTTATTATTGAAATTATTAATATTTTTATATTTAGCGAGAAAGGTCTAGTATACTACTAGAGAGAATACTTTTAGATTAGTAAATGATTTGTATTTATTATATAAGATATACTATTCCTCGAGAGTATACTTTATCAATTAATAACCCGTTTTACTATATATATAACATTTTTCTGTTATTATAAGTATATATAAAGGTTAGGGGAAAGTGATATTTACTTAAAAATGGTAACGAGTAGTTAGGGGTATAGCTATAATTTTAAGTATTACTTGAAAGTATATTATATATATAGTCGGTTTAAAACTATTCTTTAGGTATATCACTGTTACCTTTATTCCTCTAAAAGTTGGCGATTTTTGGAGTATTATAGTATTATTTATAGTTAAGTATAATTAGTTATAGAGATTCTAGGAAATTAGTATAAAGCTAAAGACTACTAACTAGTACTCTAGTATACTATAGTATATACTTATAAGTTAGTTATAGAAAGCTTTATTAGTATACTAGTTAGTTCTTAATATTTTTTAGAAGTTAGTAAGTTTTATAATAGGTATCTTAAGTATTTCTTTTTTATTCTAGTCAAAGTTCTTAGTTATCATATTCCTAAGAATAGTATTTTGCTAGTTAGAAAGGTAAATCTAGTAGATTTTATTATTTTTAAAATATTTCTAAATATATTTAATTATTTGATTGAAGTTAAGGTTTTAATTAGGGTATATGAAATTGTTGAAGTAAAAATTGAGGGTTTAATCTTTTAGTATAGTAGAGAAGACTTTTACTTATATATAATATAGGATACTAAGTTTGAAAGAATAGTTATAAAAGATATAGATTTTAGTTTTAAGAATATTATAGAAGTTTCTATTGTATTTTATACTTTTATTATATACTTTTATAAGGTTTATAGTATATTTAGTAAATAAGCTTTCGAATAGGGGAGTAGGGGAGTAGTATAAGGGATATTTAAGTTATAGAAGTTATTATATATTACTATTATCTTGGTATGTTTTTTATATATAGGAGAGTTCTATATTATAGAGTTTGGGCATCTGTAATCTTACTAGTAGTAGTAGAGGTTATATATTATATATAAGTAGTAGTATAGGCTAGGTATTTTGTATAAGGTTTTTAGATATTAACTAGGCTTTAGCTATAGGTATTACTATTTTAACTTTAGGTTTAGTAGTATAGAGAGGTATTTTGAGGTTTTTAGTATTAAAGAAACTATTAATCTACTTAAAGTAGTTTTTAAGGTTAGTTTTAAGGTTTGAGATATGTCTTTTTGCTTTGTTAAGTTTCTTAAGGGTTTAGTATTTGAAATATTCGTATTAAGTAAGTTTGTATAATATACTGTAGATTTTGTTTCTATTTATACTAATTTTAACTTTATAGTTAATAAGGTAGTCTTAAAGATACTAGACTATATAGTGATTAATAAGTTCTTATATTAATAGGGGCTATTTATTGAAATCTGTTTTGAAATAGTTAAAAAGGTTATAGTTATAGATTTGTTTGAAATTATATTAGTAGATATAGAGTATTAAAAAAGTAGTAATATTTTTAGTATTTATTTATATAAGGTTATTATAGTTAAGTTTAAAAGGTTTTCTAAAGAAATCTACATTAATATATAATTCTAGTTTTTCTAGGATTATATATTTATTATTTAGGGTTACCTAAGCTATTACTATAGTAAAGCTTACTCTAGTATTTAGTTTAAAATATAGTTTAGATATATTAATAAGGAAGTAAAAGGCGTTTTGAAAAAGGGATGATTTTTAAGAAAGTATAGGAGTTTTGAGATATTATATAGGGATTTTAAGTATAGGAGGTATAGGATACTATATATCTTATATATTATAGGTATCTAGTAATATTCTAAAAAGTATTATATTTACTAAATATTCTCTAGTATATATTAAAATGTATTATTTAAGTTTATTTCTTTAGTATTTTATAGAGTAAAGTTAGTATATTAATTTAGAAGTATTTTGCTGGGGATAAAAGTAAGGGTAATATTTATAAGGTATCTAAATTAATATTTATAATTTCTCGTTTTATATAGATCTTAGGTAAAAGGTTTATAATTATTTCTTCTTATGTAAAAACTTTACTAATCTATAGTATAGTAGTAACAAATAAGTTAACTACTAATTAGTATTAGTTTATCTAGAAGGTAATATGTATTATATATAATCTCGTTATATAGGTATAAAAGGGTTCTAGTATTTGTTATTGTTATTATTATATTATATACTTATATATAAGCATATAAGGCTCTAGATCTATAGTATAGTAGTTGCTTACTAACTACTATAATATAAGGCTATAGCTAGCGACAAGTGTTACTAGGGGGGCGCATAGGGTATATAGCTATATATGCTATACGCCGAGGTATATAGCTATATATGCTGTATAGGTATAGAGGTATATATATTATATGCGGTACTATATATTATATAGTATAGTGTTACTGATATAAACTTAGGTCTTTACTTTGTTTTAATTTAGGATTACTAGTTAAATTATTTGTATCATTATTAGATAAATAGTTTTAGGGTAGAAGTTTTTCTTGGATAATTATAAAGATATTTGGAACTAGTAGTAATAGTAAGTTTCTTTATGGAAGTAGTAGTTTTCTTAGCAATACTACTAAACTTAGATATTTCAATACGTTTGGGAAATAGGGATGATAATAAATATTCTTATAAATTAGAAAACTCTATAAAATAGAATTAAATAAAAGATATATGTTAAAATACCTGAATTTTGTTTTATTACTTGAAATTTAGATTAATAAAAGAATAAGCTTTTTTAGTATCAGTAATCTATTTATAGATCTTAGAAATAGAATATTTTAAATAAAGTTGCTAAGAACAATAAATATATTAATAGTAAGAAAGGATAGAGGAAAATAGTAAGTATTAATTTATTTAAGAAAGATAGAGAAAGTTGAAAAATATTCAATAAAGTAGGTTTCTTGAAAAGAATAAAGAAGATTGTTTTAAGCTTTAAGGTTATTATTGCTATTAAGTAAATAAAGTTGAAAAATGTTTATATAATTTTAAATACTAATTTTCTATTACTTTTTAGATTAGTTTTGAGTAGTATATATTAGAATTTAGAGATAAGATAAGTAAAGATTGGTAAAAATATACTTTATTGATAATATAAGTCTAAATATGCTATAGAATTAATAATAGGGGTATTCTTGATGTTAATAGTTTGCTTTTTAATTTTAATAGAGGAATCCTTAGATTTACTAGTTGTTGGTAATGCTATGCTGCGAGGCATGCGTTAACGCCTGAGGCGTGTACGCCTCTATACGTATATAGTATACGTATCTATACGCCCCATAGGCGTAGGGTATATGTGGCCGTATATTCTTATGCCCCCCTGGTGATACCCATTACTAGCCGTAGCCGAGTGCTATGGTATACTGTAGATCTAGAGCCTTATATGCCTACGCGTAAGTATGTAACGTAATAATAACAATAATGAATACTAGACCCTTTTGTATTTGTATGACGAGATTACGTATAGTGTGTAATTATCCTTTCCGGATAAACTAATACTGATTAGTGGTTGACTTATCCGTTATTACTATACTGTAGATTAGTAAGGTTTTTACGCGAGAAGAAGCGATTACGACTTCTTACTTAAAAAGTATAAATAAGGTGAGAGATTTGCTTGAAAGCTAAAGTAAGAAGAGAGATTATAAGTATTGATTTAGATATTTTATAGATATTACTTTATTTTTATCCCTGGTGAAGTGCTTTTGAGTTAATATGTTAATTTTATTCTATGAAATGCTGAAAGTGTATACTATGCTTTTTAGTGTGTATTAGAGAGTGTTTAGTGAATATAATACTTTTTAGAGTATTATTAGATATTGCGGTATATGAGATTTATAGTATTTTATGTTTCTTATACTTAAGAGACCTATATAATATCTCGAAACCCCTATATTTTCTTGAAAATTACCCTTTTTCGAAAAACCCTATATCCCTTATTAAGATATCTGAATTATGTTTTAATTTAAATATTAAAATAAACCCTAGCGTATTAATAGTTTAGGTAATAGCTTAGGTAACCCTAGGTAGTAAATATATGATCCTGGATAATCTTTAGTTACTTATTAATATAAATCTATTTAGAAAACTTTTTAAAATTAAATATAATAAACTTATAGAGGTAAACGCTAAAGATATTACTACTCTTATAGTATTTTACATTAATTAGTATAGTTATATAAAACTCTATAGGTATAAGCTTTTTAACTATTTTAAAATAGATTTTAATAAGTAGCTTATAGTGATATAAGAGCTTGTTGATAATAATATAATCTAGTACTTTTAAGACTACTTTATTAACTATAGGATAAAAATTAAGAAAGATAATAAAAGAATTTATTTTATACTATACTACCTTGCCCAATCTGAATATTTCGAATACTAAACTATTAAAGAGCTTAATAAAGCTAAAAAGTATTTCTTAGGTTTTAAGTATAACTTCTAAGATAATAAGGAGTAGCTTGAGAACTTTATTAATATACTAGACTTCGTGATATTTTCCTATAATATTAAACCTAAGGTTAAGGCTGTAATACTTATAGCTAAGGCTTAGTTAACGTCTAAAAGCCTTATATAGTATACTTAGCAACTTCTACTACTCGCGCGAGATACCTTACTTTATCCACTACTTATACGTAGTATATAACTTCTACTACTACTAGCAGGACTACTAATCCCTAGGTAGTATAGTATAGCGAACTCCTATTACTAGGAGAATAGTATAGAAATTCCCTGTTAGTAGGAAATATATTAAGATAATAGTAATACGTAGTATCTTACTCCTAAATATTACTCCTATACTTCTTTTATTCCCCTATTCGAAAACTTATTAGCTAAGTATACTATAGACCTTATAAAGTTATATAATAAGAGTATAAAGTATAGTAGAGGTTTCTATGATATTTTCGAGACTAAAATCTATATCTTTCAAGATTATTATTTTAAGCTTAGTATTCCACGCTACGCGTAAGCTAGAGTTTTCTCTATTATATTAAAGGATCGAGCCTTCGATTTTTACTATGATAACTTTATGAATACTAGTTAAAACCTCAACTTTGACTAGATAGCTAGGTGGGTTAAGGAGTATTTTAAAAATAATAAGATTTACTAGATTTATTTCTCTAACTAGTAAAATACTACTCTTAGGAATGTAATAGCTGAGAACCCTGATTAGAGTAAAAAGGAGGTACTTAAGATACTTATTACAAAGCTTATTAACCTCTAGAAGATATTTAGAGCTAACTAATATACTAATAAAGCTTTCTATAACTAATTTATAAGCATATACTGTAGTATACTAGAATGCTAGTTAGTATTCTTTAGCCCTATACTAACCTCCTAGAATCTCTATAACTAATTATAATTAGTTATAAGTAATACTATAGTGCTTTAAAAGTTGTAATACTTTTAGAGTACTAGAGATAATAGTAATATACCTGAGGAATAGTTTTGGATTAACTATATATATAACATACCTCGAGGTAATACTCGAGGCTATAGCTATACCCCTAGCTATTCCCTATTACTTTAGAGCGGATATCACTTTCCCCTAATTTCTATGTGTACTTATACTAATAAAAAATACTATATATATAATAAAACGGGTTACTAGTCAATAAGGTACACTTTCGAGGAGTAGCATATTTTATATAATAAATATAAGTTAACTACTAATCTAAAAGTATTTTTTTTAATAGTATACTAGATTTTTCTCGCTGAATATAAAGGTATAGATAATTTTGATAATAATCTCTAAATACCCCTGAGAAATAATAGGAATAAAGAGTTTATTACTTAGTACTAGATATAATATGATTTTAAGGATTATACCCCTATTACCCCTACAATATCTAATACTTCTAGGTAATTCTTTATGTTGTATTTTGGTAAATATCCTATTGTTGTAGATGGAGGCAAAATTACTTAAATCCTCTAAAATTAGGTAGCATTATATACCTTTACTAAGTTAAATGCTACCCCTTTTAAGATTGCTAAGAATGTAGATATAGCCCCTGTGTCTACTTTTACGCTTGAGGGCTATTACTTAACTATAGTCTTTTAAGGGATTTTACCTGATTTAAGTACTACTAACTTCTCAACTACTAAATACTCCTAGTTTATAGCTTTTAAGTAGATAGTTAACCTTTCTGTGACTTTTATACCTTTATAAAGTAAACTAGTCACGATCCACTTTAGTAGCGCTACTTTAATTATAATACTTGGAATAGTTAACGTTCCTACACTACTCGGTACTATTACATTTTACGTAGTATTATATAATACCCCTTTTTTACTTTATTTTGTAGATATAGATCGCCTTAGTATAATATTTAATAATATATATAACTAGCTTTATTAGGGTAAAAAGGTTATACTTATTATTCGAAAATGGGGGTATCTATAGATATTCCTCAATAAGGAGAAAACACTTACCTCTACTTATTTTATAGAATTAGAGATATAGAGACTTTACTGTTAATTTAGATACCTAGCTATAGTATATCTCTATAATATCTTTATTAAAGTAAGATATCTAGTTAAGTATTACGCCCTCGAGGCTCTTAAGTAGTACTACTACTAGTACTAGATACGTAGCGCTACCTTTTCCTGCTTTTATTTTACTATATAAGAAGACGTCGAGTTTAACTTTAAGGTTATTATTAATATTATCTATATTAATAGCTGTTTTATATTCTACGTTATTGATGCTACTATAGCGTTTAACACTACTCGCTTCTTACTAAATATATTAGCAAAAGTAATATAGGAAACTTTTAAAGTATACTAAATTAACTCTTACTAGGGCCCTCTAGATTTCATTACTACTAATGCGGGAATAACGTTTCAATCTAAAAAGTTTAAATTAGAAGTAAAAACTATAGGATTATAGATTAGAAGTAAAAACTATAGGATTAATAGTTCGAATAGTGCTTATCGAAGCGTATAATAGCATCAGCAAGGTTGAATATTACTATACTTTCTTTTATTAAGTATATAAGATTTATCGTGATGAAGTTTCTATAGTAACTTGAGAAGTATCTTTTCAAGTAATATACAAAGCAATTAACGATACTGCTAGGCTAAACGGCTTTATGCTTATATTACTTATTTTTAGTATATACCTACGCTTTATAGATAATTCTACTCCTTCCCCAGATATTATTACTTATACCTATATTATTTAGAAAGTAATAGAAGTAGTCCGCTATACCTATACTAAACGTATTATTAATATAGCTTTAGTAACGCGTAATAGCCCCGACGTCTCATGTATAGCAGCTCTCCTATTTCAGTCTCTTATATGTATATAGTAAGAGAAATATAATTAGTAAGGTCTATTTTGCTTTATTATTACTTATAATAAGATATATATTCTTAAACTCTCTCGAAATTTTTAAGAGTTTCGAATTATAACTATAAAACTATATTTTAAGGATAACTAAGTATTCTTACTAGTACTATTAATAGCGATATTGCTAAGTACTAGTAGCTATACTACGTATATCCTAGATCCTGATACCGGAGCCCCTACTAGATACCTAATATTGCCGAGAGATATATGCTCCTATAGCAGTATCCCGATTTCATCTATTATCGTCTCTGAAGAGCCCCGGAATACCTATCGGACACTATAAAACGCTATTATTATACGAAGTAGTAACTCTACTATTATTAGTAATAATCCCTTACTTCTTCGAGTTATTAGTAATATCTATTATATATTTTTCGACCCTAAATACTAACTAGTTACTATTCTAGTTTAGGGGTTTAATAATAAGTTTTATTTTATAGTATATTTCATAGCTAAGGAATAGTCGGATATAGCTCTCTCTTTTATTTTCCGTAAAAAAGGTATTATTATAATACTAGGCTTACTATTTAAAGAGTTAATTAAAAAGGAAGTAGAGAGTATTATTGCTAATAGTATTATCAAGATTATTAAATTTAACCCTATCCTCTATAAAGGTTATAAATACTTCAAGTCACGTATTATTAATAAGATCAAGAATAAGGATACAAACAAGGTATACAAGAAGTCGCGCCTCGTTATCTAAGGCTTCAGTGATAATAGTAAGTTCGAAATATTAACATAATTACTAATAATCTAATAGAGTAGTTAATAGTTAATTTTAGCTATAGCCCTAGCTCTCCTCTAGTATAAAAACATAATAATATAGCTTCGAGATATTACTTAAACTTATACCTAAACTAAAATAGAACTTATAAGGTATATTATAGCTAACTTACTATTTTACCTTAAAGGGTAATACTTTCTAGACTCTATAATAATTATTATTAAGCTATTATATAGCTTCGCTAAGGCTAGTACTTACTAGTAGGTAACCTACTCCAAGTACTATAAAGAGTAGTTATAAATAGAGATATCTATATATAACTTATACTTCCTCATCTTATACCACGCCAACAATAACTTTAACCTTATAGGTATATAAACTAATAATACCCTTAGCTTCTCTAATACTACTTTCTCACGCTATAAAGATAAGGAACTTTAAAAGGCTTTATTTAAAGCGAAGCTGAAGATAACCCTCACAGTAACTACCCCTCTGGCGTTCAACAGAAGTATCTTAAACCTTAATAGCGATACTTTCTACTTACATTAAAAGTACTAAGAATAAAAACTAATACTCCTCGATACTTATACTACGCCTGAGGTACTTAAGAAAACATATATCGAATAATATATATAAGGAGTATACTTCGCCTTAATATACTAACCTGAAGCATTATTCAACTTCTCACATACTATATAAAAGTAATAACCCTTAATTAATAACACTACTACTCTAAATAAGTATTTTAAATAGTAAATTGAGTACCTTAATTATAGCTTTAACTTTATACTATTTGACTTCTTAAAAGTATACTTCTACATTTTCATTAACAGCTTTTTTACTAATAATACCGACCTCTTATCTCAACTAGGATTTATAATAATCCTAAATTAAGAAATAGTAACTAGTAATAGCTAGTTTAACCTCTACAGTAACCTCGTCTACTACTCCTCTACTAAAAATAAAAGAGTTACTAGGAATATACTTGCTTTAGAGGTTTACGCTATAGTAGTTAGTATAGACTTCGCGTATATTATTACTATAATACTTGAGAAGTTCTTCAAATACTAAAACTTCCCTTATATCCTAATAATTATCTATACTAACTTATACTTACTTTATAAATACTTTATAAAACTTAGTACTACTAAAGAGAAATACCTAATAATTAATATTATAGTATTAAGGTAATTATATAAACGCTACGAGCTCTATAAAATATAATAGATTAATAGAGATAATAATATTACTAATACTTTCACGAAAAGTACCCCGAACTATATTTTAGAGAGATTTATTAATTCGAACTATATAATTATTTAAATAGAGGGATAGGTAACTTGAGCGGAGTAGATAATAAGGGGTATTTGGATATTATTAAGTAAAAGGTAAAAGGATCGTTTTTAACGCTGTTTTACGCTTATTATCTATACTATTTTAATAGCGTTTTTGGTACGCGATTACAGCGTTTTTAGTACTGGCTTTTACATATAAATAGAAGCGTATAAGGTATACAGTAAAAAGAAAAAGTTACTAGTATCGGTAACGCCATACCGCGAGGCATGCGTTAACGCCTAAGGCGCGTACACCTCTATACGCATACGGCATACATATCTATATACCCCATAGGCATAAGGCATACGTAGCCATATGCCCTCATACCCCCCTGGCGACACCCGTCGCCAGCCGTAGCCGAGTGCCATGGCACACCGTAGATCTAGAGCCTTACGTGCCTACGCGTAGGCACGTAACGTAACAATAACAACAACGAATACCAGACCCTTTTGCACCCGTACGACGAGATCACGTACGGCGTGCAATTATCCCCTCCGGATAAACCAACACTAGTCTTTTTCTTAGCTGACTTTTAGGGTTTATTTTATAGTTTAAATATTAGCATTAACTCATATATATTATTATTATATTTAAAGTTAATATATGAAATTTATATTAATCAAATATATTACTTATAGATAAAGAGGATGATTGTTAAAAATATTAGTATAAAGGAGAAGAAAGAAAACTAGTAAGTAAAAGAATAATAAATAATATATTCATAATATATAAAAGGAGGGGCTAATCGCTCGTTCTCTGTTATGACTATTAGTAGATATATTGCCCCCTAAAGTATAACTTTAGCGTTCTTACCCCCCCTACTAACTATTATAGCTAGCCCCTAGTTAATCTAGAGCTAAACCACTTATAGCTATAGTAGCTAGTATACCCGCCTCACGTCAACTTTTTCATAGATAATAAATAACTAATAACTCTTTCCGCGACAACCTCACGCCCTTATACCCTCACACCTTCACAGCTATTAACGTATAATTCGAATATCTCAAGACATTTAATTACTACTAACTATAAGTACTCTATTTAAATATTTATTATAACTTTAATATCCGCGACCTTAATATCCCTATTATAAACTANTTATAACTTTAATATCTATAACCTTAATATCCCTACTAAACTTTACCTACCCCTAAGATAAGATTTAATACTACTAATATAAAAGTTCTCTACTAGTAATACAAGCTAACTTATAATCTCTATATAAGTATAGTAAGACTTAGCCTGTTTTTATTAGTAAATAATCTAAATATTAAATATAGTTAATATATAAATAATATTTATATAGATATAGATATTCCTAGTATACTTAAATAGCGTTTAAAACTCCTATAATTATAGTATTATAATATTCTAAAGTATCTAATAACTAGTATTATAGTAAAGTATTAATATTAAGGTATTATTTAATTAATACTTAGTCTCCGATATTATTAACTTAGTATAATAACCTATAGGATAACTAGACGATTTTCTTTTGAATATTTATAAGTTACTTATTAATTATAGTATTCAGAATAATTTTATTAAAGCCTAGTCTAATATACTAATAGTTTTAGTTAAAATATTTATAGCTAGATATTTTTATATTTATTTTATAGTTATTTTTTTATAGGTAGTTATATAGATTTCGAGGAGGTTTTAGTATTATTATAAAAATATAGTTATAGAAGAGTAATAGATTACAGAATACTTAGTTTTTATATCTCGAAGTAAATACTCTATTCTATTCTATTTTTAAGAGGTTTAAGAAAGTTCTTAACCCTATAATTTTAGTAGTTATTTTCAGCTTTATATTTTAAGCCCTAGTCTTAATAAAGTTTTCCCTATATAAACTATGATTACGAGGTCTTCTATTACTATAAGGTTAAATATCGGAACTAGGGGTATAATTATCTATAATAATAAGTAATTTCATTACTATTTTAACTAGTTATAAACTAGTATTAGTACGAATACTCTTACCGGGTAAGATTTATAGATAAATCTATATATAGGGTAAAGAGCTTAAATACTATTCCAGGTATAAAGTAAAAGTAACTAAATAATATATAAAAAGATTAGATAATTAGCAATTTTAGAAAAAGCTAACTAATTATATTTGCTAATAAATAATAAAGATAGTTGAAAATATAATAGATCATAATAATTTTATTAATTTCTTTTATTTAAGTATTTAAGAACCTATTTTAGGAAACTATTTAGTTTACTTTATGTTTTTAGTATATTATTTGAAAGATATGAGGATATCTCTAGTAGCTTTACTACTAAGGGGTAATATAAGAGTAAGTAAAGTACTAAAACTACTATATAACTTTACTAGTTTATATAAAACCTAACTATCTTAGTTATATATATTCCAGTGTTTTATTCTAGTCTAAATAAGACATACTTTTTAATAATTTACTTTTAGACCATATACCATGTTATTTGTTTATTTTAAGATTTAAATAAAATATTTGATATTTTATAATATCTTATTTCAATATTAATGTTTTTATAATAGTATGATTTAAAGTTAATATTTAAATAGTTTAAAATAGTAGAGTTATAAATTAACTAGAAAATTACTATTATTAATACTTTTATAGTTAGGTATTTAGATATAGTCTTAGTATATTAATATTCTATTAGATGTTAATAAGTAATTTACTATTTATATCTTAACATTTATTATTAGAAGAAAAGTCCCAGCTTCCTAATAGATTAGTATGAAGTAGGATTTATATACTGATACTACTGAGATTTATTAGTTTCATAGAGCTAGTAATATACTTTCTTAGAATAGAAGATATCTATCTAGTAACCCTTTAGTATTCCTCTAAAGACTACTATTTTTGATAAGGTTTCTACTTCTCCCCTATTACTGTCTATAATCTTACTTAGAATTACTAGGATAAAGCTCTCTAGAATTAATATATTAATTTGAAAAGGGTATAAGATTTATATTAGAAACTGTAGTTCTAATATATTATTTTAGCTTTACTTTGAAGAAGCATTGAATGACTTATAAAGTAATTTAGGTAATGTTAGAAGATAAAGCTAAACTCTAGTAAAACTTTAGTCTATTTAGTTAATTATTCTAAGATAAGTTTAAGGCTAATGAAATTTTTAAGTACTTTATAATTACTTAGGATAGTAAATAGTTCTATTATACTATAAAACTCTACTAAATATAATTTTAGGTATAGTATAACTATCAAGAGTTCTTTATTATAGATTACATAAATTTTCTAGGTTAAGGTTAATTATATAGAATAATAACTAATTACTTATAATACTTTATTTTGATTTTCTTATAAGAAATAGTTTATAAGTTCTATGTTAGAATAGTTTAAATTTAGTATTATAGGTTTTTTTAAAGTTTTATTAAATGATAACTTATTTTAAAATAAATACTAACTTCAATATTTTAAATACTATCTAGTAAATATTAGTTTAATAAAATAAGATTTCTGTTTATATTAATGAGGTAAAAGGTTTTATTTGATTAGAAAGGTAGTTTATTAAGTTATAATAGAAGTTTATAAAACTAAAACAACTCTAAATACTATAGATATTCTTAAATCCTTCTTATCCTTAGATTATTTCAACTTTTCTAAAGCTATATTCTACTTTTTACTTTATTTTAGTAATATATCTAACGTTTTATGTCTCTTATACTAAGAATTTGTATTTATTTAGGTTTAGGAATGAGTTTACTTTTTATAGTTACTCTCAGATCTTGGTAACTTTTACTTTATAGTTACCTTTTCATTTATAGCTATAGATAAGAATATTATTAAAGTAAGTTAAAGAGAAGTTATTAAGTATATTCTAAAATACTTTACTAATACAATACTAGAATATATCAAGTTTACTAGTTCGTTCAAAAGAATATAAGTAATTATTTAAATAATTCAAACTATATTTGAAAAACAGTTTTATATTTATCTCTTTTAGTAACATAAATATTATAGAAAAGGATATGGAGATTAAGTTTAATAAACTATGTTACTTTAAATAATAAGTAAAGTATTTCTTTAATAAGTAATAATAGAAGGGGCTAATAGCCCGCCTTCTACTACGATTATTAGTAGATATATTACTTCCTAAATTACAATTTCAGCTTTCCTACCCTTTTACTAACTATTATAACTAGTTCCTAGTAAATCTAGGGTTAAACCCCGTATAGCTATAGCTAGTATATTTACCCTATATTAACTTTTTAATAATTTGGTTACTTTTGCTCTGTACCTAGAATAGTATCTAAGCTCTTTACCCTATATATAGATTTCACTATAAGTTTTACTTAATAATAGTATTCGTACTAATACTGGCTCGTAACTAGTTAAAATAGTAATACAATTACCTATTATTATAGATAATTATACCCCTAGTTCTGGTATTTAACTTTATAGTAATAGAAAACTTTATAGTAATAATCTATATAAGGAGAACTTTATTAAGACTAGGGCTTAATATATATAACTAAAGATAACTACTAAAATTATAAAGTTAAGAACTTTTATAAACCTCTTAAAGATAGAATAGAATAGAATATTTATAAAAGCTAAATATTCCGTAATTTACTATTTTTCTATATCCTTTATAATAGAACTAAAATGTCCTCGAAATTTATATAACTATTTATAAACAAAGAAGTATAGAATAGGTATAGAGATATCTAGTTATAACTATTATAACTAAAATTATTACTTTATTAAAATAAACCTTAATAAAATTATCCTGAGTACTATAATTAATAAGTAACTTATAGATATTTAAAAGAAGATTATCTAGCTAACCTATAACTTACTATACTAAGCTAATAATATCGGGAACTAAGTATCGATTAAATAATACCTTAATATTAGTATACTACTATAATACTAGTTACTAGATATTTTAGAGTATTATAATAACACGATTATAGAAATTTTAAAAACTATCTAGCTATACGAGAAATATCTATATCTATATAAGTATTATTTATAAGTTAACTATTAGTTATAATTAATTAATATATCAAGATTATTTACTAATAAGAGTAAGCCGAGTCTTACTATACTTATATAGAGATTATAAGTTAACTTATATTAGTAGTAGAGAATTTTTATATTAGTAATATAAAGTCTTATCTTAGGGATAAGTAAAGCTTAGTTAATAGGGATATCAAAATCGCGGATATCGAAGTTATAATAAGTATTTAAATAAAGTACCTATAGTTAGTAATAATTGAATATCTCGAAATATTTAAATTATACGTAGCTATAAAAGCGTAAGGGTATAAAGGTATAAGGGTATAAGGTTGTCGCGGAAGGAGTTATTAGTTATTTATTATTAAAAGAATTAACGCGGGGCAGGTATACT
>RYZW01001535.1:0-19855 GCA_004367215.1 Colletotrichum trifolii | reverse complement strand
TATTATCGGGTAAAATTTATAGTGAGATCTATATATAGGGTGAAGAGCTTAGATCCTATTCTAAGTATAGAGTAAAAGTAACTAAATAGACCCAAGCCTTAGGGCTTATATAAAATATTACTATTAAAGCTCTATATAACTTTTACCTATATAGTCTAGTAAAGATTTTTTATTTTAAGTATTAACTCTTCAAATTTATTATAATACTATTAAAGTACTACTAAAGTATTTCTTATAACTAGCTTCTAATATTAAAAACTTTCTTACCTAGGTTTAACTTAGTAATAAATAATAATTAATAAAAGAAATAGAAAATAGTAAAACATAACAATAGATATTACTACTATAGAATTTATAATAGAAATTCTAATAGACTAATAGTAAATTTACTTAATAGAAAATAAAAACTAAGTTTTCCAAGATACTCTTATATAGCTCCAATAGGATTATTATATGGCTTTATAAGTATTCTAATTACTCTTTCTAAAGAAGAAACTACTCCTTATTAGTACTTTTTTAATAATAATATTTTCTATTTTCCTATATAGTAGATTATTATATAATATAGATTAGAGGTTAATTAGGTTTTTATTAGGGGATTTAAAGATTTCTAGTAATTTCTATAGACTAGTTTATTATTTAAGGTCTAGATATAGATCAGTAATTTCTATATAATATAAAGATTATAATATAATTAGGATATTAATATGTTTTTCTAGTGGTTTACTAAGTATTATAAGAACTTTTATTATAGTACTTAAACCTTTAAGAAAATTCGCTATTTCTATCAAAAGTTTAAATCAATATTTACCAAGTTCTTTATTAAGTTTGAATAGTTATAGGATATGTAGGGGGGTATTTCTAAATAGGGGATATTTAGCTACATTATTTCTAATTAATTCTCTCCTATCAAATTCAGATAGTTATTATTAACTATAATATTAGCTAGACGGATTATTATACTATCATCTATTATTACTATATAATTATAATAGATTTTAAGATTTTTAATATAAAGTTATAAACCTATAGCTAGTTCTAGTTTCTATCCTAGCTAGAACTAATAGTTAATTAAAATAGGGATATATAAATAATAATTATAAAAATAGCCTAAGTTACCTTAATACTAATATAATACTACTATACTATTACTATTATTTACTATAAAGGGTCAAATAGGTAAGTTACTATAGCTAGTAAATCCTAACTAATTCCTATTATAAGTATATATAGGATTTAGTAAGTAAGCTTTATAGTTATTTAGGTATATATATAAACTAGTATTTATGTATATTATAATACTAAGGACTACTTTACTATAGAATATAGATTATAGTTTATTTATTTACTAGTAATTTCTAATACTAATATTTAGGTTTTATAGTTAGATAAAGGGATTATAGATAATAAAGAAAAAGTTTAGTCTTTTAGAAAACATTCCTTAGGAAATAGGTTAGTATAACTATTAATAAGAATACTATAGTAGTAAATAAAACCAGGGAAATATAGAAATTAATAGATAAGTTACTTTGTTTAGTTTTTATATTAATAAATAATAAGTCTTTTATTTCTACTTAGGTTAATAATAGTTATAATCTTCATAGAATAATTCGTAAGGAATTTATAAGATAGTAGAGTTTAATATTATTTATATTACTATAATTATACTAGTTAGATACTATTTTAAATATTAATTAGAAAACTTATATTACTAAAATAACTAAGGTATAAATTAACCTTAGTAGGTAAGTATCTAAAGCTTTATTCTATGTTATTCTAGGAATAGTATACTTAGTTATTTCTAGGAAGTTATAGTTATAGTATTAATAGGTTATTTTAGATTTTATAAAGAATAAGATATAGATAGATTTAATTAGTAGCTTAACTATCTAAACTATTAATAATATACTAAAAGAGATATATATAGATAGATTTATAGACTTTATTAAATTATTAGTTATAATATTTTCTAGTTTAGGAGAAAGGGGATATAAGTAGTTAATAATTAACTTAGTATAGATTAATATAGTTTTAGTAGTTATATTACTTATAACTTTAGAGTAACTAATACCTATTTTACTAACTATTAATATTTCTTTATAGATTTATTGAATAAAGATAAAGCTTCTAGTTTCTTATTTTACTAGGGGTTTTTTAATTACTACATTTACCTAAAAAAGAACTTAGATAGAATAGAACTAGATTTTTTATAAAAGCTATTCTATAATATACTAAAGGAATGTTTCTTTAAGGTTTAAAATTAAATAAGAGATTTAATAGATACAAATTAATTTTAAAATAGTTTATTTACAACTAAAATACTTATTTTCTTTATTAAGAAACTTAGGGAGAAATAGTAGTTTTATATATATTATTATATTTCTAATACTATTAGTCATTATCACTATTACTCTTTACTACCAATTAAGGAGATATTATATTTATTATTCAAAGTAATATAGTTTATAAAAGTTAATATTTATATAGCTTTTTATAAGATTTATATTATAGAAAGAAATAAGTATAAAATTACTTTTACGATTTATTTTAGTTTATTTGAGTAGCTTATTACCCCGTTTAAGCTAATAAATATACTTATAATATTTTAATACTATATTAATAGTATATTCTAAAGTATTTTTAATAACTTTATTATAACCTATTCAGATAATATTTTTATCTATCGTTATAGGTTAAAGAGTAATTATAAGGATAAAGTTAAATAAGCTTTTAGATAATTATAAAAAGCTAGTTTATATTTAGATCTAGAGAAGTATACATTTTTAGTAAAATAAATAAAATATCTAGGTTTTATTATTTAAGTAGGGAAAAGTATCCATTATAGTCCTAAAAAAGTAAAACTATATAGAAATAGGAAGTTTTTAAGAATATCTATAATATCTAGAGTTTCTTTAGATTTATAAATTTCTATTATAACTTAGTTAATGAAGTTATATAAATAAGTAATAATTACTAGTATACTACTAGTAAATTACTAGGTAGGTATATTATATTCTAAAATATTATATTACTAATACTATAGAATTAAATAATTATAGTAATACTAGTATATGAAGTTTACCTAAAAACTATCTACTAAGTAATAAAAATATTCCCCCTAAAAGTCTTAACATAGATATAAATAGCTAATTATATAGTAAGTAGTAATAGTATTCTACTTTACTAGAACTAAATCTAAATCCTTAAAAATAAACTACTAATAATTATAATTTTCTAAATAGTTTATAATTCTTTAATCTTGAATTACTTTAATATTAACTTAATATTTATAGTATTCCTATAAGACTAGTATTATGATAATATATTAAGGAATATTCAATAGTTTATATAAATATATAATATCTACTAGTATTTATATAAAAGTTAATAGTATTACTAAAACTTATTATAACTCTTATTAATTCCTAATAAATTCTAGTTATAAATTTCTATTAATTTTATAATAGAAGTACTATCTATTATAGAGGGGGATTTAAGGGCTTTTATAGTAACTATAAAGTTATTGAAATATATCTAGTTAGAAGCTATAATATTTATAATAACTAAAGTTTATGTAGAGGAATTCTAGGATACTTAGTAGTATTTCTTTAGCTTTCCTATATTAATTGTTACTAATTATAGCTTGGACTAAGTTAGTATTTTCTAGATAATATTATACTAATTAATCAAAATGTAATAACTATTATTAATATTATTCTACTATATATTATTGGATGCAGAAAGTAATACCTGAGATCTAAACCTTTCTATAAATATATATTACTTTCTCATAACTAGACTAGTCAGCTTATATTACTACTTACTAATTAATACTAAATAATAAAGACTTTTTAGTAATTAAAGTAAGTTTAAATAATTTTTTCAAATAGATTTAATATTATATTTATCTCCCGCTTGACGTGGTAATTTAATATCGAGCTAGCTCTTACTATTATAATAAAAATAGTAGGTTCGAATCCTATAGCGGGTAAGCGTAACTAGTAACTATATACTTTCCGATTATATAAACTATATAGTAGCTACTACTAGCTACTAGTACTTACTAATAGCTATTAATAGCTAGTAACTATTAATAGCTAGTAATAAGTATTATTAGCTAACTAGTATTAGTATTACGTAATTATAATTCTTAAAGAGTAACTATAACGGATAGGCTTATACTTTCCCTATTTATTACTTATTATATTAACTAACCGCGTTTACTACTTAAGGTTTTCTCTATTTAGATAGTTCCTTAG
The DNA here is from genome assembly GCA_004367215.1 of Colletotrichum trifolii. Taxonomy (NCBI): domain Eukaryota; kingdom Fungi; phylum Ascomycota; class Sordariomycetes; order Glomerellales; family Glomerellaceae; genus Colletotrichum; species Colletotrichum trifolii. Next base: position 15,596 of record RYZW01001535.1, on the reverse strand, counting down.
AACGAGTAGTATTTATAGGGTTTGAAGTACTAGGTATTACTTCCTTTAAAGGGTTCCCGAGAAGTATATAACTTTAAATAGATTAAAGACTTTTAATATAACTATAAAATATTATATTTATCTTATATTCCTAGATAATAGAATAAACTATATATTCTAGTTTAAGCCAAGTTTTAGTTTTCCTATCTTATTTTAAAAATAGTATTATTATAGCTTAAATAGTAATAGTATATATATAGTAATACGACGAGATAGGTATAAATAGAATATAATACATAACTAAAAGGTTCTAGGTTAGGGATAAAGTATAGTTATTACTATACTATATTAAGATAAATTAGCTTAATAAAAGGTTTAATTAAATATTTTCTAAATATAAAGTTATTCATATACTAAACCTACTAAATATTATATTAAATATCCTTATAAGTATCCATTGAATATTCTATATTAATTATATTCAGTAAGAAGAAGAAAGCTTATTATTATTATAGTAATGTATAAATATATACCTTAATCTTATCCTAGTCCCTATTGAAAAAAGTAGTAAAGCCTAGGGGCAATATAATATTAAAGAGATATTTATAGTAAAGAATACATTAGAGTAATAATATAATTATAATATATTAGTTAAATAGAAAAGTTATTATATTTTAATATAGGAATCTTTAGAAAACCTTACTAATAATAAAGTTATTTTATAATTCGAGTTATAGTATAGGTATACTAGAGAGAATAATAGTTTAATATTAGTTTATTAACAGTAAAAAGCTATATAAGTTATAAATTAAGTAATATAATAACCCTTAAGAGGTATATATAACTAGTTATTAGATTTACCTCTAAAGTATTAGATAAATAAATTAAATAAAAGAATTATTATTATCTTATTTTTCTTTATACTTATAGAATGCCTCTTTTCCTTTATTATTTTCTTCTTCTTCTTCTTCTTAACCTTTAAGAATAGTAATGAAGAATACTTATTTATAAGTAAAATATTATTCATATTAATAAAACATAGTAATTATATAGTAGTAGTAGATAGGTAAGCTAGTATTAAGAAAACTAAAAATATAATTATAATATTAGTAAAGTATAGTATACTTACTAGAATATATTATAGTATTTTACTATAAGGAAATTAGTATAATAAAATCAAACAAAAAGAAAGGGGAAAGTTTTACTCTTATTTATATAATACTATGAAAACTAATAATAATTTATTCAGGAGTAAAAGTAAAAGTAAAGGTAGGAGTATATTTAGTATAAGAAGAAAGAGTAGTAAATATAATAATAATATAAGTAAATGTTATTTACTAAGTATAATAGAAATAATTATTATAGTATTAAACTATAGTAGAAAACTCTTATAAAAAGATAGTAATATAGTAACCTTTAATATTACTTTTCTCTTAAGAAGTAGTAATTATAGGAATAATAATATAGTTACTAAGTATAATTAAGTAATTAACGTAGTAGCTAGTAATATATAACTTAAGGCTAGTAGTAGAGAAATAAGAACTTTACTTATACTTATTTCTTAACTTTAAATATTAGTAGTAGGATTAACTATAACTTAGTATATAGGGATAAGTAATACTACTCCTGTTTTACTTAGAATAATAATTTAAATAAATAGAAATAACTATATTAAGAGGTTAATTCTTATTATCATTAGAATTACCTTCTATAATATAACTACTATAAGTATAAGTAGTAAGCTTAGAAGAGGTATAGTAATAAGAAAGATTATTATTAAGAGGTCTAGAACTAGTAGTAGTAGTAATTAATATAATTATAAATAAAATATAAGAAAGGGAAAGAGGGTAGAAAGGTAGTGAAATAATAGTATTATAATAAGTATAAAATAAGAAGTTATATAAATCTAGAAAGAAGAAAGTAAAACTATATAAAGAGGGGAAAAAGGGGTTTCTTATAAATTAATAGAGGAGATAATATAGTATAGGATTCTTTAAGGTAAATATAGTATAAACTTTCTTATTAGTAGGACTATTTAATATTAATAGTATTTAAATTTTCTTATTATTAGGATTTTTTCATGATGGTGGTATTTGAGGGAGGTACTTTAGACGGATTTTTCTTATTCATTAGGCTAATTTAGGTAATTAGAAGTTATTTATATATTATAAAGTTATTAAAATTATATATTACTATAGTAATAGGGTAGAAAGGTAATAAGGGGTATATTATAGACCTAAGCCTTAAGGTTTATATAGGATATTACTATTAAAGCTCTATATAACTACTACTCCTATATTCTAGTAAAGAGCTTTTACCTTAAGTATAAACTTTTCAAGCTTATTATAATACTATTAAGGTATTGCTAAGATATCTCTTATAGCTAGCTTCTAATATATAAATAGATAAATATTAAAGTATATTGTAAATCGATAAAGCTACTAGTATTAGTTATACTATACTATAAGATATATAATGATTATATATATTACTATATATATAGTTGTATACCCTCTTTACTTTACTAGTAATAAATATTAGATACTTAGTATTAACTATAGTTGAAGATATAGTAATTAGTAAGTAATTGCTATACTATATATCTAGAGTTTTATATAGTATTATATACCATATAAAATGATAATAATAATAACGAATAACTAGAATACTACTTTATACCTATATAGTAAAATTAAATATCCATTACCCTCTAGAAAACCTAATAATTTAAGAAATTTATATTATAGTCATTAGTACAGATTCTACTTATGTTATAGCTGTATTATTCAAGAAGATTTTCCTATACAAAAAGTTGTTTTAGCTTTCAATTACTATATATATTAATTTATATTTATTTTATTAATACTTTGCAAAATTTAGTATTATTAAGCAAAGATACTTTTCAATTGATATTATAATATTAAGATAGTTATTTAATTATTATAAGTTCTATAGAGTATAGTAAATTGATGGGAATAATAATACTACTAATAGTTTTATAAAAATATAGTAAACTCTATTTTTAGTAATCTATTAATCTGGATTATATATCTATTTATATAAATAGATAGGTTATTTAAAAAGAATAGATAAATAAGTATTTAAGTATTAGTAAAGAAAAAGGTTTAGGATTACTAAAAGTATTATGTTCTGTATAAATAGATAGATACTAGGGTGTATAGTAAAAAGAAAAAGTTACTAGTTTTAGTTATACTAAATTATAGAGTATTTAGTGACTATATATATTATTATATATATAGTAATATATTTTCTATGTTTTATAAGTAATAGATACTAGGTATTTAGTATTAGTTATAGCTAAGTACACAGTAATTAATAAGTAATTACTATACTATAGATCTAGAGTTGTATATAATACTATATATTATATAGTATAATAAGAATAATAATTAATTACTAGAATGCTATTTTGTATCGATTTAGTAAGGTTATATATACTATATATTACTTTCTTGATAAATTAATATAGCTATATATTTTATATAAGGCTTTTTTGACTAATTTAAGTAAAGTAAGGTTTATAGAAATCGTGCTAGCGTTTGAGGTTTAACTAGTATACACCCTGCCTCTCAAGCGTATTATTCCTGACAAATAAGACCTGTATTTTTATGCACTCTAGCCGGCCGTACAATGCAATAATGTACGGGCGCGCCCACACTTTTGCGTGTCCGACAAATTGCAACAACAGCCGAGGTGGAATCCCTTTTTTACTTGATCTCGCGATAATTGTGCTACGCTCTGGCTTTTATGCGCCGACAATGATGTGCTTCCTTCGTTCGTGGCCTTTTCCAAGATTGGTAGCGCCTGAATCTGAAGCTTGAAAGGTTTCGATGGCCTTGTGTCGGAAATCCGTTCGCCCATTTGGTCCCGGTCTTACTGACTGACCGAAGATCGTTTCTTTTACACTATGTATATGAGTGGAGACGGGCTCAGACTCCATTGAGACGGCTGGCTTGGAAAGCGTCCCTTATTCTCATGCAATATCACTCATCTCTGTTAGAACCAGCAGTAGACTTTCGGCCCTAGTCAGACCTTGATTCCTCCCATTGAGCGACACGCTTGCTCAGAGCGGCATCGCTGGTGTCTTAGTTGGTGTCCCTGGCACAGGTACAAGTATCCGTAGGTGGCTCTGAGGCGCGGCATGGTGGGCCCCCATCCCGCATACGCATACTTGGTATGTACAGGGTCGGCTTACGGCCGGCAAGGTCGACGACGGGTGATGGAGTTGGGCTTGCTGGTTCCAAGGGTGTAAGAACGTTCTGCGGAGAAGGGGAGGAGGGGATCACGAGACGGGATCAAGAGAGAGTCAGGTCGGTGGTGGCGGCGCCGCTGCCGCCGCTGCACAGGTGCTTTTTTGTTTGTTCGGACCTAGAGGGACGAATGCGAACGTCAACGCCGAACATGCTTTCCTCACCTCGTCCGGTTGCTCCTCCGAACGCCGATACAAGCTGTCCCGATTGCCCACTCTCTGCATTCGGCCATGGCATTGCCGTCCTTCCCCTTTAATTATGAGCTTGGGGCGTTGCGTCGACTTTGTTTTCTTAACCTTGAGCATCCTCACCGCCATCCCCTCTTCATGCTACTCTCTAGCCTTTAGGGGCTTGCTCCGTTATGCATTTCGTCAGTACTTTACCGGAACAGCCGCCCTTCACAACCCATCTCTGCAAGCGCGATCCAACCGCCTCTGGTGCTCCTGGTTGGGCGTTGACTTCTCGGACAGTCGACCGGCTCAGCCAAGGCCATTCAGCAGTTGAGCGGTAGGCATTCTTCAGCTTGCAAAGTATCGATGTTTTCGTGAATCACTTGGCCTCCTGTTCCAGCCAACCCAAGGTCTTGTTCTTATTTCTTCTTTTGACGCCTTTCTTGATCTTTCAATCCTGCGACAAAAGCGCCGCTTCCCTGCCGACAACGACAAGATGGGCCACACAAACGAAGATGTCGAGGCCGAGCTCCCACCAAACCACCAATATCGAGACGCCTCATTGTCGCCATGGAGGTTTTGGCTGCTCAGCATAGGGTAACGATTCTCCCGTATTGTTACTTCGCTCAGGCTCAGCCGTACTGACAGGAAACCAAGGCTATGTTTGGGCTTGTTCCTCTCCATGCTGGACTCGTCAATTGTAGCCACCAGTCTGTATACGATAGGAAATGATTTTAATTCGATGGATCGAATCAATTGGGTGGCACTGGCTTATACCCTGACGTATCTCAGCTGTGCCGGCCTGTTCGCGCGGGTCTCTGACGTTGTTGGCCGACGCAACGCCTTCCTCGCAAGCTTCGTGATATTCTTCGGCTTCTCCCTCGGTTGCGGTTGTTCTCGAAGTATGGAAGAGCTCATCGCGTGTCGTGCAATGCAGGGGCTGGGGGGCTCAGGTTCGTCCGGGTCGGGTTCCCTTCTTGTACCAAGTCTTAATTCGGGCGCAGGTCTCTACTCCATCACGATGATCATTTTCCCCGAAGTCAGCCCCCGACACCTTCGGCAACATATCGCTGGTCTTGTTGGCATGGTCATCGCGAGTGCCGGCGTACTTGGTCCAGTTTTAGGCGGAATTCTCACTCATTACACCTCTTGGAGGTGGGTATTTTGGATCAAGTACGTGTTTGTCGACAAGCAGATGCGTGGACATCCTGTAACACCACGGTGCCCTGCTTGCTAATTTATCGTCAGTGGTCCGATCGGTTTTGCTTCCATGGCCGTCTTCTACGTTTCGTGGCCTCGGGCAGAGCATCTCCCAGACTTACAACGTAGGTCTTGGAAACAACTCGACTTTGTTGGGTCGTTTCTCCTCGTAACAGCCTCGGTGCTTGTGGTATTCTCATTCCAAAATGCTGGATCGGACGAGAGCAAGTGGCACCAGGCTGTATTCATCGCTCCCATCACTATCGGTGGCCTTTGCTTCCTGGCGTTGGTCGGGTGGGAGGCACTCGTTGCCCGATTCTGGGAGAGGAGCATCATGGCTGCAATCCCGATGCGGCTCCTATGCAACCACGTCTACGTCGCCGCCATGCTCAACACGATGCTGCTAGGGTTTCCATACCTTCTTACCGTGTTCGCTTTCCCGGTTCATCTGCAGATTGTAAAGGGGAAAAGCTCTTTGCTGGCAGGCGTCCTGCTATTGCCGATGCTGGGGGCAGTCGCACTTGGCAGTACTCTCGCGGGACTGGCCAGCAGCAATCGAAATTTGCTCTTCGAGACGATGCTGGTCGCCAGCTGTTTCATGACTATTGGATGTGGTCTTATGACGACGTTATCTTCGTCGATCGAGCTTGAGCCCAAATCCTTGGGCTTTTTAGCCATCGTTGGTTTCGGCTTTGGACTATCGGCAACGTCATCCACTATTATGGGTACGACAGAATCTGAGATTCCAGACCATGGTGAGTGTGTCATCAGGCGGCATGTGTGTAGGCTCCTTGCTGACGATAGCCAGCTCCAGCACAAGGGATCATGGCGCAAGTGCGTATCCTTGGCGGCAGCCTAGGTATTGCCGCATCGACGGCAATACTGGGCACCATGATGACGGAAGAACTGTCAGGGCCTCTCAGCACGGAACGTATGCCTTTGGTTCACGGGACGGGGACGAGTTGGACTGATTCTCAGACAGCAGCAGTGAGGCAGCTATACGTAGGCTCATTTCGTCAGGACATGAAAGTGGGCGCTATCCTGTCGGGCATAGCCATCGTCACAAGTCTAGGCGCATATCGACAAAATCGGGTCTCAATTGAAGAGCAACGGCGTCTTCACATGATCAAGGAGACAGAAAGAAGGAGAGCGTCAGCAACAACGACGCTCGTGTCATCGACAGACTGAATCTGGGGCGGCTGCGCTTTGTAGCTGTTAGTATCCGAGGCGGTGGACTCTATTAATAGAAAGCGTGATAAAAGAAACTTATTATATATATACAGTAGGTGGACATTAATAACGGTCAATGCGTTAAAAACAGCGTTTTTACACTGAAAACACGATTTTTCAACATTAAATAATTTATATAATTATAAATATATTAATTCTAGAGAATCTATATATATTTCTAGTATAAGTCTATATGATATATCTAAATCCTAGAGTTTTTTTTATTAAAATTTTACTTTATATATTTAAAAAATAAAAGTCAGAAATTTAGATTTTAAGCTTTAAGGTATATTATAAAGTATTTAGTAGATGAAATTTAGATTTTAGAGTTTTTTTTTCTCTTTTGGTTTTTCTGTATTTCTAAATCTCAGTGAAATTGAAATATTTTCTTTATACAAAATAAATATTATTTAACTCTCTATATATATCTCTTTTTTGAAATTAATTTAGTCTACTAAGAATTATATAAAAGTATTTAAAAACATTAAGATTAGTAGACTTTTAGTAAAGACTTCGTTATTGACCGTTTTTAATGTCCCCCTACTATAAGTAATATTGTTAGGCATTTGTCGGTAATACTATGCCGCATAGTATGCGCTACCACACGCGGGTAATATTCGTAGCTATATGCCTCCTCTATATACCCTCCACGCGTATATAGCATATATGGATGTATACCCTCTATACTTTACTAGTAATACCTATTACTAGCCATAGCTTAATACTATAGTAATTAAGAAGTAACTTCTATACTCTAGATCTGAAGCTTTATATAGCTATATATAATATATAATATTGTAATAATAATAACGAATACTAGAATCCTGATATTTATATAAATAAGATTATATATAATATATAACTCGTTTTACTAAATAAACTAAACCTAATTAGTAATTAACTTTTTTGTTACTATTGAACTATAGACTAGTAAAGTTCTTATACTAGAAAAAGTTCTTATACTAGAAAAAGTAATTATAAAACCTTGTACCTAAGATCTATATAAAATAAAACATTATAAATATTATTTTAGATATTTTAGACTCTTTTTATTTTAATATGTTACTAAGAGTTTCTAAATTATTTTTGAGTCTTTTCAAAAAGATTATTATTAAGGAGTTAATTATATATTTTTAATATAATTTAGTTAAATACATTCTAAAAATAATATTAAAAAAGTTAGTTATATACTTTTTCTGAATTAATAGAGAATATTGAGTAAAGATAATAACCTTTTTAGAATATTACTAGATCTTTATAATACATAAGATTAATAATATCTTATATTTCTTATATTTAAGAAATATACGTAATATCTTAAAAACCTTTTTTGTTTTCCAAAGACTTTTTTACTTAGTCCCCCCCTTTTTACTAAAGTATTAGATTTAAACCTTAATATAATAATAATATAAATAACTTCAAGTAATAATTATTGAATCCTAGAAAATGTTAAATTATTTATAAATATAATTCTCTTTATACAGTGCTTTAAAATTAACTATAATAGTTTTATAGAAATAGATTCTAAAGTTATTGATTTAGTTGCTTTTACTTTTTACCTGGAATAGTTTCTAAGCTTTATATCTTATATATGGATTTAACTATAGATTCTACCTAATAATAGTATTCATACTAATACTAGCTTATAACTAATTTAAATAGTAGTAAAACTACTTATCATTATAGACAATTACACTCTTAATTCTAATATTCAATCCTATAGTAATAGAAAATCTCATAGTAATAGTCTGTATTAAAAAAGCTTTATTAAAGCTAAAGTTTAATATACATAACTAAAAGTAACTACTAAAGTTATAAGGTTAAGAAGCTTTTTGAATCTTTAAAAAATAGAATAAAATAAAATACCTATTTCGAGATGTAAAAACTAGGTATTCTGTAATCTTTTATTTTTCTATAACTTTTGAAGTAAAACTAAAGTCTCTTTAAAATCTATATAGCTACTTTTAAAAAGATAACTATAAAGTAAACGTAGAAGTATCTAGTTATATTTATCATAATTAAATCTATTAGTATATATTAAATTAGGTTTTAATAGAAACTTTCCAAATATTATCCTTAATAAATAACTTACAAATATTCAAAAGAATATTTTCTAGCTATTCTATAACATACTATATTAAACCAATAGTATTAGAGATTGAGTATTAATTAGAAAATACTTTGATACTAATATTTCATTATCATACTAGTTACTAGAGACTTTAGAGTATTATAATAATATAAGTATAGGGGTTTTAAAAGCTATCTGGCTATACTAGAAATATATATATCTATATAAGTATTATTTATATATTAGCTTTATTTAATATATTTGATATATTTGATATATTAAGATTATTTATTGATATTAGTAGGCTAAATCCTACTATAGTAGTGTAGAGATTCTAAATTAGTTTATATTAATAGTAGAAAACCTTTACATTAATAACATAAAGTCTCATTTCAAGGGTTTGTAAAACTTAGTTGATAATAAAGATATTAAAATTATAGACATTGAAGTTATAATAAATATTCGTATAGAATACCTATAGTTAGTAGTAATCAAATATCTTAAGCTATTTGAATTATACATAGCTATAAAAGTATAAGGATATAAAGATATAAAGTTATTATAGAAATAGGTATTAGTTACTTATTATTGATAAAAAGATTAAGATAAAATAAATATACTAATTAAAGTTATAGAAGGTTTAGTTTTAGATTAGCTAATAGTTAGCTATAGTAGTTAGTAGGGGGTTAGGAAAGCTAAAGTTATATTTCAGGGGATAATATATCTACTAATAGTTATAGTAGAGAGCAAGCTATTAGCCCTTCCTCATAAGACTTACTATAATAAAGTACTTATTATTATCTCAAAAGTATATTTCTAAGTCGTGTATAAAGTAATTAATCATACTACTAAGTTAAAAAGCTATATACTTATTTTACTTATTCTTCGAATATGACCATACTTTATAGAATATTTAGTTTTATCTTAGATATTATTACTCAGGTTTAAACTATATAGAAAGTTATAGAGGAGATCTAAAATAAGTATACCAAATATACTATTAATGCTATTTTAGTAATATATAATAGCTTTAATGTTTTGTATGTTATAATATCTCTTTTCTAAATATAGATATATATATCTATATATATATATATATAGTAAGAGAGAAATAGCTAGCAAAAGCTATATTATTTCTTTACTAATTAAAGTAAAATATTCACTCTTAAATTCTTTTAAAGCTTTTAAGAGTTTATGTTTATAGTTATAAAGCTATATCTTGAAGATTCCTTTTATGTTTTAATACAGTAAATTATGGGGCTTTTAACTATTATAAATAATAATGTTCTATTGATTGACGGACTATGAAATGGTAAGAAAATAAATAGAACTTTATAATTCTAAGTAGTTATACTTATCTTATATACTATTATCTGTAAAAATATAAGTATATTACTAGTATTATTAGTTGATTAAATAAGTATTATAATACAAAATATTTCTAGGAATACCCAATTGCTTGAAAAAATGATAGTATCATAATCTGTTATAGTAATATTAAAAGTCTCTAATCTATTTAAAGTCATACACGTCTCCAGGACTTTTTAAAAGTACTTACACCTAGTAGTTAGCTCTTACCTTATTTACTCTATAGATATTACTAGTACTAAAGAACTATGTGAATAAAGAAAACCTTAAGTAGTAAGTATAAGTAGTTAATATAATAACTAATAAATGAAAAAAAGTATAAACTTATATCTATTATAGTTATTCTTTAAGAGATCGTAATAGGTTACTATATGATACCTACTACTAGCTATTATTATTTATTATTAGCTACTAATAGTTAATAGCTATCAGTAGCTTCTAGTGAAAGCTAATAATTGATAGTAGTTATTATATTTAGTTTTGTAACTAGAAGGAATATAATATCTATTTAGTTATACTTACTTACAATAGGATTGAACCTACTACTTTTACTATAAAATGGTAAAGGCTAGCTAGACGTTGAATCACTACATGAAGCAAGTATAATAATAGCATTATAATTCTAAGTTTTATAATTCGTAAAGTTAGTATAAAATTGAAAGTATTTAGTAATCCTATTTTACTAATTAGAGATGTTTGATTCCTAGTTTATATATTAGTTCTCGCAGAAGAAATAGAGATATTAAATAATATTATAATATTAATTCTATATTCTATTCTTTAGTTTATTTGGGGATTAAATAGTAACTTAGTAGTAAAGAGAAGTTTATAACTCTATATACTTACTATTAGTTTATTTATAATTTTCCCTAAACCTTTAATTCTCTAGTAAATACTATGGAATATTAATATGATAAAGAGTAATAATTCCATACTTTTGAAAACAATTAGTAACATATAACTTTACCTATCAATATTTCATAACGTCCTAGTATTTCTAAATTATATAACTTGTAGAAAACGTTTATTATTCTAAGCCTTTAGTCAAGAGTGTTATTTTGTAATAAACCTAAAGCTAAGGAATACTTGAATAAAATGATAACATTCAATCTCTATAAAGAAACATTATTATAATACTGAGACTATTATTAAAAGGAATAATTGAAAATGAAATTAAGAATATTATCATTAAAGAAACTCTAAGAATTATAAAACATAAGTCTCTTTTTATAAAAATCAAAGATATTCTAAATTTTAGATAAAAACTAAATTAGAAATACAAATACTAATCAAATATATTCAGTTACTTTTATTCTATATCTAGAATAATATCTAAGCTCTTTACTCTATATATAGATTTAACTATAAATTCTATTTATAACAACATTTATACTAATACTAGCTCATACCTATTTAAAATAGTAATAAAGCTACCTATTATAATAAATAATTATACCCATAGTTCTAATATTTAACTCTATAATAATAGAAAACCTCGTTGTAACTATCAGGGAAAACCTTATTAAGACTAAGGCTTATAATATATAACTAAAAATAACTACGAAAATTATAAAATTAAGAACCTTTTAAAATTTCTCAAAAATAGAATAAAAGAAAATACCTACTTTAAAATATAAAAACCAAGTATTCTATAATCTATTACTCTTCTATAACTTTTTATAAAAATATACCCCATAGCTTATACGGAGAACTAGGATAGCTAGGATTAGATTATTATACGGATATAGATTAGTAATATAGTAGCCTGAAACCACTATAAAATAAAAGCCCTCTTATTACTACTACTAATTAATCCACTAAATTAAAGTCTAATAACCTATAGAGACCTACCTTTCTACTAAATACTCCTTCTCCTACTAAGCCTTTAACTATTCTCTTATAATTCTTCAATTTTTACCTCCTAGAGGGGTAAAGCCGGGATTTTAGTAATAGTTCTATTACGACAAACAGTCAGCGAACACGTAGCAATAGCAGTACTAGAAACAATAATAATACCCGAAATTACAGCTACCAAAAACTCTACTAAGCCTATAACTACAACTAAACATATAATAACTATATTACCTAAACATCAAACAGCAACTATAGCAGCATTTATACACCTCCTTAAACAACAATCCTTTTTTATAGAGATAATATTAGCTTAGCTATCTAGCAGCAAATATTTAGCAATAACCCCTATACTATTAATCCCTAAAACTACTATTAACTATAAGGATTACTCAAAGTCCCCTAGTTACTTATATAGCCTTCTTTATAAAAGTACTACCCTATATAAACTCGAGGATTAATTGATAGTAATTTCAGATACCTATATATTACAGCTATAAACCTTAGTAGCCTAAGAAATTTAATAAACCATAACGAAACTCTCTTATACTCTCTCGACCTAGTAGTAAACCTACTACTATATACTATTCCTAGGCCCTATATAAGCTAATTTTATAATATTTACTTACTATTTATTAACTAATCCAACTTTATAAAAATTATACCTTTATAGTATACTTCATATACTTCAATATAAAAACTAATCCCTACTAGAATTTTATACTAAATAGTTAGCTATTTACAAAGCCCTAGGTACCCTTATAGAGATATCGAAACCTTATACTTTTACTTTCTTCTATTACTTTAAAGTTAAACTATAATAATACTTATAATACTAGAAATTTAATAACTAGATACCTAAAGTAGTAGCCTTAATAGCTAAGTACTTATAGGAGATATTATAGCTTTATAAAAGCTTTAGTAGTATCAGGACTACTACTAAGAGGTCGGCACCTAAATACTATAAAGAGACTAATACTCTAGAAAACCCCCTAGTAAAAAAGTTACGCTTTAAAAAGTACCTTAAAAACTACCCCTCATATAAAGTATATAGTAACTTAAGCTATACTATAACTACTTATTACTATAACGAATTCTACGCCTTTTACTAGAAACTAGGCTACCCTATAAAGGTTTACTATAAATGCCTCGCTGAAAACTCGAAGAATCCCTAAAGCTATATAAAGCCTAAGGCTATATAGCGTAACCAAAATACCTTAGAAAATAGGTAACCTACTACCCTATAAGGGTTTACTATTAGCGCCTTACTAAAGGCTTACTAGAAAGTCCCTAGAGCTATATAGAACCTAAAGCTATATAGTATAATAAAAAAGCCTAGAAAAGCTTTATATACTAATATTTCAAGAACCTAATCAGCCACGAGAAGCCTTATATACCTAATTAGTAATAAAAGACCCTATAGAAAGTATTACTAATACAAGAAAGGGTTAGATATCCTAGGTTTAACCCTAAAGATCCTAGTTAATATAACAAAACCTTACTAATAAACAAGAAACCTTATAGGTTAATATACTTATAGGAAATACTATTAGCTTAATATAGTAATAAGAGCTTTATACGTTAATATATATATAAGATAAAAACCCTTATATATTAATATATATATAAAGTAACCCTCATATATTAATACACATATAGGATAAACAACCCTTATATATTAAAATACGTATAGTATAACTCTTATATATTAATACATATATAAGAAAAACCTTTTTTATTATTAATCACTAAATAATTAGTAAATAACTAGTAAAGTCAATTTTAAAAATAGCTATATAATATTTATAAGTTTTAAGGTTTAAAGCCTATAGAGGGGGGGATGGTTATAAAGATATACCTTATAACTATCGGTAACGCTATACCGCAAAGTATACGTTAACGCCTGAGGCACGTACGCCTCTATATATAATTCAGTATACGTATCTATACACCCTATAGGCGTAAAGCATACATGGCTATCTACCCTTATACCCCCTCTAGTAATACCTGTTACTAGCCATAGCTAAGTACCGTAATAGTAGTACTATATTATAGATCTAGAGTTTTATATACTTATATATAGGTATATAATATAATAATAATAACAACAAATACCAGANATAATAATAAATACTAGAACTTTTTTATACCTATATAACGAGATTATATATAGTATATATTACCCTCTAGATAAACTAATACTAATTAGTAATTAATTTATCTATTACTATTATACTATAGATTAGTAAGGTTTTTACGCGAGAAGAAGTAATTACAAACCTTTTACTTGAGGTCTATATAAAATAAAAGATTATAAATATTAACTTAGATACTTTATAAGTATTACTTTACTTTTATCTCTAGTAAAATACTTCTCAATTAATGTATCAACTTTATTCTATAAAATACTAAAGAAGTAAACTTCACAAAAATAACGCTTTTTAGCGTATACTAGAAAGTATTTAGTAAATATAATACTTTTCGGAGTATTACTAGATACCCATAATATATAAGATTTATAGTATCCTATATTTCCTATACTTAAGAAACCTATATAGTATCTCAAAACCCCTATACTTTCTTAAAAGTTATTTCCTTTTCGATACCCCTATACCCTTTTATTAATATATCTAAACTATACCCTAAACTAAATACTAAAATAAGTTTTAGTATATTAATAGTTTAAGTAATAGCTTAGATAACTTTAAGTAATAAATATATAATCCTAGACTAGCTTAAGTCTTTTATTAATATAGATCTATTCAGAAAGCCGTTTAGAATTAACTATAATAACTTTATATAGGTAAATACTAAAAATATTAATACTTTTATAGTATTTTATATTTCTTAATATAAATATCTAGAGATCTATAAGTATAAGCTTTTTAACTACTTTAGGATAGATTTTAATAAGTAGCTTATAATAACATAGTAACCTATTAACAAGTATATTATCTACTACTTCTAAGATTTCCTTATTAATTATAAGATTAAAATTGATAAATTAAGAAAAAAGATCTATTTAGTACTATACTAACTTACTTAGAAGAAGTATTTTATTTTTTAGACTTTTAACAAAATTAATAAAATAAAGAAATAAACTTTAAGTTTTAGAATTAATATTAAAAACTATCCTAAGTAAATTAACGACTTCTTCGAAGTAAAAGATATTAAGATACTTTCTTATACTATTAAACCTAAAACTAAAACTATAATACTTATAGTTAAGGTTTAGTTAATATTTAAAAGCCTCGTAAAGTATTACGGGCTATGCCTAGCTAGTTAACTCTAGCTCTACCTAAGTCCCGACAACTATACCTAAGAAATTAGGTACTAGTAAGTTGCTAGTAAGTTCCTAGTATTACTCTTAAGTAGACTTTTTATACTTTTTATAAGAATTTCTCTTTTATTCTTTAGTTCTAAATAAATAGTATTTATATTCCTTATAGCTAAATT
>RYZW01001533.1:0-19877 GCA_004367215.1 Colletotrichum trifolii | reverse complement strand
ATAGTATTTTTAAAAGAATATAATAGTAGTATTTTATATTTCTTAAAATATAAATAAGATAGTTTTGCTAGTATTTATCTATTTAATTAGTAGTAAGGGTTTAATACGGATAGTTTTAATTTTTTAATAGTTTTCCTTATTATTTGAAATGTAGTATTAAAGAAGAAAGATTCCTCTATTCAAATTTAAATATATTTTAATCAACTAGTTATATTACTAGAAACTTAGAAAGATATTATTTAATTTACTAGAGTTACTATAAAGTTCTTTTATTAAAATAGTAAAAGCTAAAATTATAAACTNAAAAAAGAAAAATACCTAATAAGGAATAAATTACTAGGATACTAGAAATAAGCCCCTTTTTCTTAAGTAAGTTTTCACCTATAAAATAGATATAAATAGTTTTCTAGAATAGTATAAGGCGAGGATTTATATATATAGGGATATATAGCTAGTTAATCTATTATAAACTATATATATAGTAATACTAGTTATTTAGACTTTTTAAATAGTTATAGTAATTATAGTATAGTTTAACCTTAAGATCTACTAGTTTAATATTATTAATATATTTCTAAGTATTATAAGGGACTTTAATAGATTTCTAATAATAGTTGAATTACTAGATAGATTTAAGGTAATAAAGTATTATATAGAACTAAAATATATTTCTTATAGATTTCGAGATATATTCTTTCTTTAATATAAAACCTTTTATATTACTCTTAAGTTATTAGGCTTCTAGGTATACCTAGAAAAGCTTTATCTATTTAAAACTAAGAGTTTAAGTATCTTTATACTATTCTATATAGATAATATTCTTTTCTTATATTATAAGATAGCTAGAAAGGAGGTTTATAAGATTATTAAAGGTATTAAGTATATTTCCAAATTCAAGGAATAGGGTTTTATTAAATATTTCTAGGGGTTTAAATAATTCGGGATTATAAGTATTATAAGATTTATTTAGTTTATAATATATATATTACTAAGATTACTAAGTATTTTAATTTTAATTATAGTTTAATTCTAATAATACTATTTCTAGTAGTAATTTTTATTATAAATACTAGTTAAGTTATATTTAAGGAGATTTATAAGTACTAAACTAAAGTTAATTCAATTTTGTATATTTCTATTATAATATAACTAGATATCCTATTTATATACTTTGTTTTTAAAATATTTCATAAATTCTTTTCAAATATATATAGATACTATAAACTATATAATTTAGTATTTCTATATAATAAGGTTCTTAGTACTATAATTTAGAAGTTTAGGCAGTATTAATAAGATATTCTAAATATTTTTAATTATTAAAGGTATTTTATTCGTAGATTATAAAGAGATTTAAAGATTAAGTTATAGTTATATTATTTCTTTATTTCGAGGATTAATTTAATAGAAAGCTATTTAATAAAATATTATAATTATATTAATAACTAAAATAGAATTTCTTAGTTTAGAATATACCTCAAAAGAAACTATAGTATTAAAAAAACTATTTTAAGATATTAAGTTTAATTTGTGAGATATGTAGAAAATGTATTATCATAATTACTAGATAAATAGACTAGTAATCTTAAATAGTAAATATTTATTTACTAGACTTTGATATATAGATATTTCATAGATATAACTTTATTAGGAATATTTCAAAAGTAGTTTTAAAATAGTTTATATATTTATAGATATAATACTAGTAGATAGGTTTATAAAGAACCTAATTTAAGTAAAGTTTAAATAGTTTAGAGTATATCTTAATTCTATAGATCTATAAGTAATATTTTCAGGATTAGTTAAAATAATAGAGGAGGTTATTTGAAGTGATTTTCTATTTATTTAAATATATATAAAAGTAACTTAAGTGATTTTTATTTTTAATGAAAGGTTTTTATAGTAGAAATATAAAAAGTGAAAATGTAATGGAATGTTTCTAATTCTTCTTGTTAAATGAAGTTTTCGAGATAGGTTTTTATTTAACTAAGTATTAATTATTTAAATTCTGAGCTCTAGAAAAGTAGGTGAGATATTATGATAGGTATATAGAAATTAATTTAAATAAGTATTAAAAACTAATTATAGTTCCTGAAAAGAATAGAAATAAAAATTCAAGTTTATCCTAAGTACTAAGATTACTTAAAGCTATAAAGTAGAGTATTATAACTATAACTAAATTGTTTAGGAATTAGTTAAGATTTAGAAAGTTAGCTAATTAGGGAGCTAGTTATTATTATAGAAATATTGGGGATATAATTTCTAGTAAGCTAGGTAGGTGAGGGAGTTTGAATAAGTTTAGATATTTGAGTTGGAGAAGGCTATTTAATAATAGGAGTTCTAGTAGTAGAATTTAAAATATTTCTATTTTTAATAAAAGTAGCTTCGAAGTCTTTTTACTATTTTGATTATAATTTGAGGTAGATAAGCTTCTTTATATTACTAATCTTCTTAGTTTTTAACTAGGAATAGTTAGACTTAAATAAAATTCTTAAGATAAAATACTTACCTTATTAGTTTTAGAAATCTTGAGAATTTCTAAATAGTTTTTAAATACCTTATAAGTTTAGTTAGAGATTAGTATATAAGTAGTCCTCGAGCTATTTTTATATTAGTAGTATTAGTTAGAAACTAAATCTTAACTATTAATACTAATAGTATAGAGATAGGGGTTTTATAAGAGGATAAAACTAGAGTAATATACTATATAGGGGATAGTTTAAACTAGTTACGAATTTCTAATAGTTTTTATTTAGAGTAAGTAATTCTTATGTTTTTTAGTAATTCTACTTTTTTTTGTAGGGGTAGATTTAATTAGGGTTTTTTTGGAGTAGTGGATTTATTACTAGGTTTTACAAGTTATTATTTAGTAGTGTCTAGTTAATATTTAAGATTATTTATCTCTAACAAAGTTTTTTGATTTCTAATTTATAAGGACTTTCTTATTATATTAGTAGTAGTTTTTACGTGTTTTTATGTAGTTTAGTTACTTCTTCGATATTTTTATCGCTATTTTCTTTTTTTATTAGTAATAGTTTTGGTTGTTTTATTATTATTATTAATAAGCTTAGGTGTTTTTTCTTTTTCTTTGGAATTACTAGTTAAGTTATTTTCTTTATTATTAGAAAAGAGTTTTAGAATAGTTTTTGTTAGATAACTATGAGGATAATTTAAACTAGTAAAAGAATTCATAGTTAGCGTAGTTCCCCCTTTCGCGATATTACTGAGTTTAGGTATTTTAATAAATTAGGGTACTAGAGATAATAATAAATATTCTTATAGATCAGGAAACTGTTTGAAATATAGCTAAATAAACGATTTTAAGTAAAGTAATTCGTTTTTATACTATTACGGGAAGTTTAAACTACTAATAGGGTTACTTTTTTTAATAGACTTAATTTAAGTTTAGATCTTAGAAATAAAGTATTTTTAGATAAAATTACTAAATTGAATAAGTATATTAATAGAGAGAAGAGAATAAGGGTAAGAGTAGGAATTGAATTTCTTAAAAAAGAAGAAGTTAGTTAAGAATTATTAAATAAAAAGGATTTCTTAAAAGGAATATAAAAGAGTATTTTAGGTTTAAGACTTACTATCTTTATTAGGTAAAGAAGAGTAAAAAGTACCTGAGGTAATTACGAACTCTAATACTTTATTATTCTTTAGATTTAGATTAAAGAGTAATTATTCTAACTTGAAGATATAGTTAATAAATACTAGTACTAGATTATTAATAGAAGAGGATATAAGGTATTTGAGAAGGTTACTAGTAATATTATATTAGTTAATATTAGTATTAATAACTTATATCTTAACTTCTATATAAAAAGTCTTAAATCTAATAATACTTTCTTTAAGAGATTTAAAAGGTTTTTTTTATAGTTAGAATATTAGTAATAACTAATATATATTATTATATTTTAAATTAATATATAGAATTTATATTACTAAAACATACTACTTGTAAGTAGGAAGGTAATTATTGAAAATGTTAGTATAGAGGAAAAGAAAGAAATATAGTATGTGAAAAATTAATAAATAATTTATTCATATTATATAAAGAAATTAAATTACTAGTGATTTGAGAAGGAGTTAATTGATTATTCTTGTTGATATATAATAAAGATAGTTAAATATTTGATAGATTATAATGATTTTATGAATTTCTTTTATTTAAGTATTTAAGTATTAGAAGATCTATTTTAAAAACAATTTACTTTATCTTATTTATTTAGTATATTAGTTAAATAATACAAAGGTATCTCTAGTAACTCTATTACTAGGGGGGTATATGAGAATATGTGTAGTATTAAAGCTACTATATAACTCTACTAGCTACTATGCGACTCGGGTAGTTTATATAAAATATAACTATTCTATTTATATATATTCGAATACTTTATTCTAGATAGAAGAACATATACCTTTCAACAACCTATCTTTAGACTATATACTATATTATTTGTTTATTATAGTATACTTATAAGCCTAGAAAACTAAACTTATACCTATTAAATAGTTTGGAGTTTTTTTAAATTATAAAAGTTTAAAGTATTTTATTAAGAAGGAGTAATTTACTAAGAAATAGAACTAGTATATAGAATAGTTATGTTAGTTTAATTTCTATATTAAATATTACTTAGAAACCTAAATAGTAGTCTTAGATATTTCCTTAAAACATAAGTAAAATATACTTATATAATAGGATAACGAGAAACAATAAAGATAGGTTATCTAAATTATTCATAATAATATATAATTTAGTAATCTTTAAACAAAGAATATTAAGGTAAAAGAATTAATAGCTTTTAATAAAAACCTAATTCTAAAAAACTAGTGATCTATATAATAAAGAAAAATATAATATTCTAAAAAGCTAAAATAGCTATCGAACAAGAAACGTATAATATCTTTTCTAATTTATACCTAAAAGATTAGATCTCTAATTATTAATTAAATAGTTTTAAATACTTAATATCTCGAGGAAAAATATAAATACTTCGAAATAATAATAAAGAAAGCCTTTTTAATAAACTAAGAATAGAATTAATATAAGAATTATATAACTCTACTATTTCTACTATTACTAGCTATTTAAAACAAATAGTATACTTAAAATAATAAGTAAAAGGTTTTTCTAATTAAACTAATTATCAATAGTAGAAAGATTTATATAGAACTATATTACTTATAATAGTATATATATCTATAAAGAAGTAAAAAAAGCTTTCTAGAGTTTCTCTTAATACCTAACTAGTATTAGGAATAACGCGTTTGAGCGGTAGATTTTTCGTAAGAATAAACCTCGGCTATACTACTATCTCTATAAGCCTTACCCTACTTAAACTACTTAAAATAGAACCTCACACGGTATATTTAGCTATATTCAGTTATATATAATATATACTAGATTTTACTCCCTAATTATATATAATAATCAAGAAGCTTATAATACTAAAGCGCTACTAGGCTAAAAGTATATATTACGCTAAATCTATATATTTCAAATACTAAGATATCTATTAAAAATACCTTTCTTTTAGTTCTTAAAAGAACTAATTAGTAGCTTACTTAGTATGATACTTTTCAAATAGAAGCTAAAGCTAATAATTTGTAAGATTACTTTAATCCTAAAATAACTATTAACTAAAGTTTCTTTTTAAAGCCTTTTTAAGAACTATTCTTAAATTATTTTCCAAAAGCTAAGTAATACTTATAAACCTATAAGATACCTAAATTAAGTATTTTTAAGAATATTACCCCTAGAGAAATTAACTATAAAGAGGATTAATAATTCCTAGTAGATATTACTAAAAAGGTTTAAATAAAAGATATTATAGATTTTATAGAGAAAGCCCTAGAAATTTATATAACTTTCTATAATCTCTATCTCTTAAAACTTTAAAACTACTAATATAAATAATTAAACTAAATTTATCTAATAAGTTAAACTTTTAAATATATAAATAAAATACTATAATATTAATATTATTATATAGAGAAAGATATAGTTATATAAACTATAGACTTCTATAACTATTCTAGTATTATAGATAATCTATACTTCTAAAATACTATTTTAATATACTATAAGATATTCTAGCTTTTAAGATTTCAATACTTTACTATAAGAATAAAAACTAAAGTATAGCTTTAGCAATGATAAAATATTAAATATAAAACTTAAGTAATTAACTATACTTTTTCTATTACTAGAATATTTTAAATTTTTAGTCTTATAGTTTTACTAGTTTACTTACTAATTAAATCCTATATATCAAACTATATATTTATAATTCATAATTATCTAGACTTAATACTTTTAAATAAATTTATTTTAGTCATCATGGAAACTATATAATACTTCCCTAAAATTCTCTACTATAGCAAAAAGTATTATAGTATTTTTAATATTTTAATAGAAATCCCTATTATTACTTTAAATATTAAAATTAGGAAGAAATAGTTCTCGAATTTAAAAAAACTCCTATACTTTCTAAAATATAGCTTAAGGTATTTATTAATATACTATTACTTTATATATTTTGAATTAACTTATAAAAACTAAATACTAAATGTTTTAACTAAAGAAAAAATAAATAGTTATTTACCTTAGATCTAGATTTCTCAAGAAAGGTTTAGGATTTTAAATAATAGTAACTATATAGCTAGTTTTCTAATTAAATTAGCTAAAATACTATATAATAAATATACTATAAAGAGGAACCTTAGTAGTATTATCTCTTAAACTCTTTTATCTTTAATGTAAATATTTTAATTTATATATTCTAAGATATTAAGTGTTTTATAATATTTAAAAGAACTCTTATAAGAAATTATATTTAATATAGTATAAAACTCATACTAATTAAAAGCTATAGAGATACTAAGATCTTCATTTAAACTATACAAAATAAAGAACTTAAACTATATTTCTATAATATTACTTTCTATACTATTCTAGTTATAAACCTTTTCTTTTTTACGTACTTATATAAATAAAGTTATTAGTAAAATACTAAGCTAGAACATTTACTTTAACTATAGAAAAATAATTACTATAAGAATATAACTATTAATATTTAATATAACTAATAAATCCTCGAATATTATATATTTTATAAGAGATTAATTATTTTAACTATATAAGTAGTATAGTATAAACTTTCTCCTAGATATTACTAGTACTAGTATTATACTATAAATACTATTTAAAAAACCCTAAAGAAATAATAAATAGTTCTAGTATTAATATTTAGAATATTTTAATAGAAAACTTCTAAATTACTTTACTTTAGCTATATAAAATATTTAGATTACTAATAGTTATTTAAAATTTAAAAGTTACTAGGTTACTTTAGAGGTATACAAAGTATATATTATTAGTAAAGCTAAACGAAAGAATTACTATATAAAACGCGAAAGTACTTTGTATACTATTCCTACGAAATATATTATTTTTAACTTCTACTTTTATTACTAGGGTTATAGTAGTTATATTCCTTTTCTAATATTTATAAGTAAAGCTACTAATTATTCTTAGGATTTCTATTTTTTTGATTATATTAGAACTATAATAATTAGAATATTTAAGAGTTTTATTATACTTTTAATACTCTTATAGTATTAATATTTAGGTTTGTAATATAAAAATAAAGTCCATAAATATAAAAAGTTAAAATTAGATTTTACCTTTTAATCTATATTTTTTAAGTTATTTTGTTATATATAATCAGGAGGCAAAATCTGGTTTGTATTATATATAACTAAATATGGCTAAGTATGCCGCGTGAGGTTGTATTTCGAGTAGTTTAAGTAGGGCGAGGTTTATAGAAATAGTGCTATGGCTGAGGTTTATTCTAGCGAAAATCTCTACTACTTAAGTATATTATTCCTGATATACCTCTCTAGCCTCGAGGGCTTTACTTATAAGCTAGCTTTTCGAATAATACTATTAAATACTTTATTTATATCTTATAAGAAATATCCTAAATAATTTTATTACTTTAAATAAACTTCTACCCCTATAGTAAAAAGAGTAATACTATTTTTAGGTTGTTTAGGTATTTCTTTTTTACTAGGGAATATTTTAAATATAGTATTTCTAGTACCCTTAATATCTCGAAGTTCCTCTTCTTACTATAACTTTAGGTAGTTTAACCAGTCTATTATATTAATTTACGTAATAAAAATACTAAACTAGTAACTTTAGAGAAGCTTTATAAAACTATTAGCTATAAAGTTTACTAAGAATATATATTTAATCTTAAAATATCTTTACTAGGCTTCTTAGTATAACTAGTAGTTATAGATATCTATATACTTTAACTTTATATATAGTTAAACTATTTTAGTTATTATAAGGCGTATTATTTACTAGCTTTTATATTAGATTCAGATAGCTAGGTAAGGCTTATATATTTTACGTTTATTAAATATATTTATTATAAGGTTTACTTAAAATATAGTAATAAAGTAATAAGTAAAAATAGCTTCTTAAATAACTTGAGATAGTACTAAAAGCTCTATTCTAATTATTGAAATAGTAATAGTATTTTATTTATTAGCTTACTATACTAGTAAGCTTCTAAAGAGATATATAGTATATATTTAGAAGTTTTTTTAATTATTACTATTATCTATAAAGCTAGTATCTATAGTAATAACGAAGCTATTAAATAGATTACTAGCTTTATAGCTAAATTTAAAGTAGAGGTTTTTTATTTCGTTAAAGTATTATATTACTTATTTAGCTTTAATGTAGTAGTTATCTGAAGGGTTTTAGTTAAAACACGATAATTAGTTTATTATATAAGTAATATCGAGTTTTATTATAATTACAATATAATTAATAAAGCTTATATCTTATTAGTAGTACTTGATTTCTATATAAGAGGTTTAATTATATTATTAGAAGAATTTACTAGGTTTTAGAGGGGTTTTAATTTTTTCTTTGTATATTATATATATTTTATGAAGTATTTAAGGAGCTTTTCGATATATACTACTTACGAGAGCTATAGTTATTATGCTATTTAATCTTAAATGATTTTAATACTAAGAAATTATTATAAGTCTTTATTCTTTTAAGGTAATATTCTTTTAGAAGTTTACTAATAATCTAAATATCTACTTTCAGCCTCATATATCAAGCCCTAGTCCTAATAAAGCTTTCCCCGACTATTACCACGAGGTCTTCTACTACTATAAAGTTAAATATTAGAACTAGGGGTATAAATATCTATAATAATAGGTAAATTCATTACTATTTTAACTAGTTATAAGCTAGTATTAGTATGAATACTATTACTAGGTAAAATCTATAAATAAATCTATATATAAGGTAAAAAGCTTAGATACTATTCTAGGTATGGAGTAAAAGTAACTAAATAATAGTAGTTATATTAAAGGTCTCTAATCTATTTAAAATTCTATACTTCTCCGGGACCCTTCAAAAGTAGTTATACCTAGTTATCAGCTCTTACTTTATTTACCTTATAGATATTACTAGTACTAAGAAACCTTTCAAATAGAAGAAACTTTAAATAGTAAATATAGTTAGTTAATATAATAGCTGATAAATAGAAGGTATATATAGGCCTATATCTATCGGTTATAGTTACTCTTTAAGGATTGTAGTTATGTGATACTAGATACTAGCTAGCTATAATACTTATTACTAGCTATTAATAGTTAGCTTTTAATAGTTACTAGCTATCAATAGTCGCTAACTACTAACAGCTATCGGTGAGTACTAATAGCTAGTAGTAGTTACTATATAGTTTATATAATCGGAAAGTATATATATACTTACTCGTCACGCTTACCCGCTATAGGATTCGAACTTACTACTCTTACTATAATAGTAAGAGCTAGCTAGACGTTAAACTATTATATCAAGCGGGTATAACTAAATAATATAAATATTTTAGATAGATTTTTAAGGGGAAAGAAAATATATAATTGTTAATATAGAAGAAGAAAATAATATGCTTTTTAAGCTAGTAATAAAGCTTTCTTATAATAGGTTTAGAATTAAGGTATTCGAGGTTTATTTCTAAATAATATTACTAGAAAAAGGGGGATTTCTAAAAGCTATATAGTATTTTATTAGGTAGTAGATCTTGTTTTGTATTTAATAATTTAGTAGTATTTCTATATAAATAATTTTATTAAGTATTATATATATAAATATGTTAATTGTATTATATTAGAGTAGTTTAAGATTAAAGTAATTAGTAATTACTATAAGGGTTCGAAATAATATATTTACTAGAATTACTATATAGGTTTTATAGTTATTTTATAGCTATTAATTTCTGCGAATAATTAGGTAAGTTTTGATTTTTAAGAAGTACTTATACTTATTAAGCTTAGAGGTATAAACCTAGTAGTATTTTAAAATCTTTAAGTTTCTTATAAAGACTTTACTAATTTTATTTTTAGAGTAAGATTTAATATGATTCTTAAGATGAGGTTTTTCGCTATTACTATTTCTTTAGTATATAAATAAATAAGTATTACTAAATAAGATATAAGTAATAGTAATAGTTTCTATTATAGGATTCTAAGAAAAGAATTTCTATTCTTCTATATTTTAAATACTTTCTAATATCTAATTTATTTTATAGTTAGAGTTTATTATTAGAAGTTTTAATATCTATGTTTTAAAGTTTATAAGAAAGTTAAATTTCTAGGACTTTTTCTAGTTAATTATTTGTATAATATTATAGCTATAAGTAGGAGTATTTTAAAGTATCCTGAAATAACTAAAAAGTATTAGTTAAAAAAGCAGCTTTAAATAAAGATCTCCTAGTAACTCTAGTATAGTACTTCATCTATTTTTCATATTTGATTTTCTTTAGAGATATTCAAAATCCTTACTCCCCTATAGTTTTATCTATATAAATAAAATTATAGAAGAATATAATAGGTAATTCTAGAGGGGTTATTAATATAAACTTTATCGTTTTAAATGTTTTATAAGGTTTAGGGATAGTTACTATATAGATATGAAACCTTAAACTATTATAGCTATTTTCTGTTATATTAATTACTTTATTAGGCTTTTTACTTAAGTAGATAAATAACTAAATTAACTTTAAGTAGTTTTATTATAGTTATTTAGTCTTATAATTATTAAGTAATTTCGTTAAAATTAAATTGTTTAAAGCTATTTTATAGAAAAGCTAAATTTCTATTAAAAAAGGTATTTTGGTAAAAAAGATATTATAGGTTATAATAATTTTATTTTAAAGTGGGTTCTATACTTAATACTAGTTAGTTAAAGTATAACTAACTAAAAGGGCTAATAAAAGTATATTCTTTAAGGTAGACTAGTTAG
Source organism: Colletotrichum trifolii (assembly GCA_004367215.1). Lineage (NCBI taxonomy): Eukaryota > Fungi > Ascomycota > Sordariomycetes > Glomerellales > Glomerellaceae > Colletotrichum > Colletotrichum trifolii. The sequence continues at coordinate 8,533 of RYZW01001533.1, read as the reverse complement.
TTATATTTTAACTTTATATTTATAATTAGAATAAAATATTTATAACTATAAGTATAAAAGTAAATTAAGTCTAGTTTTATAGTATTATTCTTTCAAATAGTTTTATAAAATTTTTAAAGGTAAACTAAGTCTAGTTTCGTAGTATTATCTTTTTAGGTAGTTTTATAAAGTTTCTAGTATAGTATTTACTAGTCTAAAAAATATATTAATATTCAATTATAGAGAAATACTATGGCCTATAGGATATTAGGCTAGAGATTATAGGGTAGTTTACTACTATACTTTATAGCTCTCGCGTGAAACTTAATAACTACTTTAATATATTTAGTATTTCTATTTTAGCTTTAAATATAGGGAATAGATAGCTTAAGGTATATATTTTTAGAAGTAAAGTTTAACTTTAATTTTGTATATTTAAAGACCTCGTTATTATACTTGAAAACCTTGATATTAATACTATACTAGTATTTAAGGAGTACTATAAAACTTTTAAATATTCTTATAATTATAGCTCTAGTATAGTTAATAAGATAGAAGTTTTATGTACTATAAAACTTTTAAATATTGTTATTATTATAGTTTTAGTATAATTAATAAGATAAAAGTCTTAAGAGAAATTAGTAGCTTAATCTGTAAATATTAAAGTAGAGGTATGGTTATTATAATTCTATTAATAGGGGTAAAGGTTAAAAGTAATATATCCCCCAGGGTAGTATATAAGGTATTTTTATATTTTATATAGTAAATCTTTCATTTAGCTTTACTAATATTATATACTTTATATATTTCCTAAATAGGTTAATAACTATTATACTTCGAATAGTTATTAGTAATCTAAATACTTTATATTATAGAAATAAAATAATGTAGAAGCTTTTTACTAGGATATTTTAAGTATTAATACTAGAGCTATTTATTATTTTTTAGGGATTTCTAAATAGTATCTATAGTATATTACTAGTATTAGTAATATCTAGGAAAAAGCTTATATTATATTAATTATATAGTTAAAATAGTTAATTTCACCCGCTTGATATAGTAGTTTAACGTCTAGCTAGCTCTTACTGTCACGGCAAGAGTAGTAGGTTCGAATCCTGCGGCGGGCAAGCGCGACCGGTAGCCACGTGCCTTCTAATTACGTAAACCATATAGTAACCGCTACTAGCTATCACTAGTACTTGCTAATAGTTATTAATAGCTAGCAACTATTAATAGCTAGTAGTAAGTACTACTAGCTAGCTAGCTAGTATCTAGTATTATATAACTATAATCTTTAAAAAGTAACTATAACTAATAGATATAGGTTTATATATATTTTCTATTTATTAGCTATTATATTAACTAACTATATTTACTATTCAAGGTTTCCTCTATTTAAATAGTTCCTTAATACTAGTAATATCTATAGGGTAAATAAAATAAGAGCTGATAACTAGGTATAACTACTTTTAAAAGGTCCCAGAGAAGTATATAACTTTAAATAGATTAGAGACCTTTAATATGACTACTAAAATAGTTAGTTTCTCGTAAGGTATATAGTATTCGAGGATTTACTAGTTCCATTAAATATTAATAATTATAACTTTAGAATAGTTATTCTTTTATAATTAAAATAAGTAATTTAGTTTAGTATTTTACTAGTAGTTTTACTTTTATAACTATTAAAAAGAAATAAGGTTTATTACTAGAATAGTATAGAAAGTAATATTATAGTAATATAACTTAATTTCTTTACTTTCTTCAGTTCAAATAAATATCTTAGTATTTCTATAGTTTTTAATTAGACCTACTTAATATAATAGTTTAATATCTAGCTAGCTCTTACTATTATAGTAGGAGTAGTAGGTTGAAATCCTATAGTAAGTAAATATAACTAGTAAATATATATATACTTTCTAATTATATAAACTATATAGTAACTACTACTAGCTATCAGCTCTTACTACCTACTATTAATAGCTAGTAACTATTAATAGCTAGTAATAGGTATTACTAGCTAGTTAGTATCTAGTATTACGTAACTGCGATCCTTAAAGAATAACTATGATAGATAAACCTATACCTTCCCTTTATAATAAATATATTTTGCCCTTTGTTAGATATCGTATTAACTAACCACGTTTACTACCTGAGGTTTTCTCTGTTTAAATGGTTCCTTAGAACTAGTAGTATCTATAGGGTTTAACATATTGGGTATAGCTTCCTCTATAGAAACCCCGAGAGGTATATGACTTTAAATAGATCAGAGACTTTCAATATAACTACTAATAGTTTTTAATTAGTATACGTTTTATACTATATTAAATATAGTTTCGTACTAGAGCTCTTTAAAGAGTTATAAAATACTTAATATCCTAGAAAATATAAACTAAAATATTTAAATTAAAGATAAAAGAATCTTAGAAGGGGTATTATGAAGGCTTTTCTTTATAATATATTTATTATATAGTATTATAGCTAATTTAGCTAGAAAGCTAACTATATGATTAGTATTATCTAAGGTTTTAAATTTTTCTTAAGAGGTTTAAATCTAAGGTAAATAATTATTTAATTTTGTTTTTAGTTTAAGTATTTACTATTTAGTTTTTATAGGTTAATTAAAAATATATATAATAATAGTATATTAAAAAGTAATATAGATTATATTTTAGAAAGTATAGAGGTTTATTAGAACCCAAAAAGAATTCTTATTATTTAAAATGTTTAAGGTAGTTATAGGGGTTTTAGTTAAAATATTAAAAGTATTACAATTTATTTTACCATAATAGAGAGATTTAGGGAAATACTATATAGCTTCTCTATTAGCTAAGATAATTTTATTTAGGGGTATTCAGTCTGAATAACTATAGATTATAAATATATAGTCTTATATATAGGATTTAATAGGTAAGTAAGCTAGTAAAATTATAAGATTATAGATTTATAATATTTTAGTAATAGATAAGATATAGTTATTTATTTAAGTTTAATATATAGTATCTTACTATTTCTAAAACTATATTTTAGTTATTAGTTTTATAGCAAGATATTTAAATCTTAGGTATTAGAGTTTTTTATAATATACTATAGTAGTATTTTAGAGGTATAGATTATTTGTAATATTAAAGTAGTTATAGAGGTTTATAATTTAAATAACTATATTGTTCTCTATATAATAGTACTAGTATTATAGTATTTTATTTATATATTTAAAGATTGAACTTATTAAGTAAGCTTAGTTTGAATATTTATATTAGTAGTCTCGAGTTTTTAAGGTAAAGAAGTTATAGAAAACTATATAGGTTTTTAGGCTTTTCTCTATAAGGTTTATAATATCCTTTACTTAAACTTCTTTAGTAGTATTAATTAGGAGTTATTAACTTTTTTATAATTGATTTCTCTAGGGGTAAAGCTTTTAAAAGTAGCTAATTTAGGTATTTCTTAGGTTTATTAGTATTATTTAACTTTTAGAAAGTTACTTAAGAGGAGTTCTTAAAAAGGCTTTAAAAAGAAGTTTTAGTAAGTTATTACTTTAAAGTTAAAGTATTCCTATAGATTGTAAATTTTAGCTTTTACTTGAAAAATATTATACTAAGTAAGCTACTAATTAGTACTTTTTTGAACTAAAAGAAAGGTATTTTTAATAGATATCTTAGTATTTAAAATATATAGATTTAGTGTAATATATACTTTTAGCTTAATAGCTTTTTAATATCGTAAGACTCTTGATTATTATATGTAATTAGGGGGCAAAATCTAGTCTATATTATATATAATTAAACATAACTAAATATACTGCGTAAAACTCTATTTCGAGTAGGTAAACTAGGGTAAAGCTTATAGCGATAACGTTATAGCTAAGGTTTATTCCAGCGAAAAGCTCTACTACTTAAGCGTATTGTTCCTTATCAGGGGGCCCTAGTAGCCCCCGGTAAGGCTACTACTTAGTTATCCGTAAAGAGGGGTATTTAGGCTATAATAGCTAGGATCCTAGGTTAAGGAGTTAGATTCGAATATATTAATAACCTTATATCTACATTTGCCCCCTATATAGATCTATTACTTAGATACTATACTTATCCCTAATATATTCGAATCTCTACTTATTTTTAGGGGTTCTAATTAGTAAATTATATAAGGGGCCTTAGTATAGTAGAAACGACGATTTTAATATATTTATACTAGTATAGTACTAGTATAGTAGAAGCGATAATTTCGATATACGCGTCATACTTATGCAGCTCCTTTAATACTATTACAAGAGAGGTATATAAGAAAAGCCTTAGTATAGCACTAGTGTACTAGAGGCGACTAGAAGTATACTAGGGGGGTACTAGTATATCTTAGTATAGTAGAAGTGATATTTTCGATACGTGTTCTATACCTATATAGCTATACTATTAATACTATTATGAGAGAAATATATAAAAAGCAACAATACGGTACTAGTATAGTAGTAACAGTATAGTAATAATGATTTTAATATATAATATAACTATATAATACTACTACAACAAGGCTATTACTATAAAATATATAAGGTTATAATAAAGCTATCATAAAAGAAATTACTATAAAGCTGCTACAAGGTTATTACAAGAGAAGTATATTAGAAAGGCCTTAGTGTATAATAAGTTCGATATATAGCTATACTATTAATACTTTCACAAGTGTAGTACTAGTATAGTAGAGGTGATAATTTCGATATACACGCGATACCTATATAGCTATACTATTAATACTATTACACGAAGTACTAGTGCGGCACTAGTATAATAGCAGAAGTGACGATTTCAAAGATATGATACTTATACTAGCTCCTTCAATACTATTACTATTAGGAATAACGCGCTTAAGTAGTGGAGTTTTCGCCGGAAGAAACCTCGGCCGCAGTACTATCTCTACTAAGCTTCACCTTACTTAAACTACTTAAAATAGAACCTCGTATAATATATTTAGCTATATTTAGTTATATATAATATATACCAGATTTTACTCCCTAATTATACATAATAATTAAGAGTCTTATAATACTAAAGAGCTACTAGGCTAAAAACATATATTATACTAAATCTATATATTTTAAATATTAAGATATCTACTGAAAATACCTCTATATTAATCCTTAAAAAAGCCGATTAGTAGCTTACCTAGTATAATACGTTTTAGGTAAAAGTTAAGGTTTATAATCTATAGGAATACCTTAACCCTAAAATAATAATATACTAAAACCTCTATCTAAAGCTTCCTTAAAAACTACTTTTAAGTAACTTTCTAAAAGCTAAGTAATACTAATAAACCTATAAAATACCTAAATTAGCTATTCTTAAGCTTCCTACCCCTAGAAAGATTAACTATAAAGAAGATTGATAACTTTTAACTAATACTACCAAAGAAGTTTAAGCGAGAAATATTATAAATCTTATAGAGAAAAACTTAAAAGCTTATATAGCCCTCTATAGTCTTTATATTTCGAAAGCTCGAGATTACTAATATAAATATTTAAACTAAACTTACCTAATAAGTTAAATCTTCAAATATATAAATAAAGTACTATAGTACTAATACTACTATATAAAGGAAATTATAGTAATATAAACTATAAACCTCTATAACTACTTTAATATTATAAATAATCTATATTTCTAAAATACTACTATAGTATACTATAAAATATTCTAGTTCCTAAGATTTAAATACTTTACTATAAAAGTAATAACTAAAGTATAGTTTTAGAAATGGTAAAATATTATATATAAAGCTTAAGTAATTAACTACGCTTTATCTATTACTAAAGTATTATAGGTTTATAATCTTATAACTCACTAACCTACTTACCTATTAAAACCTATACTTAAAACTATATACTTATAATCCGTAGCTATTTAAACTTGATATTTCTAGATAAAGTTATCTTAGCTATTATAGAAACTATTTAATACTTCCCTAAATTTCTCTAGTATAGCAAAATAGGCTATAATACTTTTAATATCTTAATAGAAACTCTTATACTTACTTTAAGTATTTAAAGTAATAAGAAATATTTCTAGAGTTCTAATAAACCCCTATATTCTCTAAAATATAGCTTAAGCTATTCTCTAGTATACTATTACTATATATACCTTTAGTTAACCTATAAAAGCTAAATACTAAATACTTTAACTAAAGAAAAGATTAAGTAATTATTAACCTTAAATTTAGACTTTTTAAAAAGAACTCAAAGCTTTAAATAATAGTAATTATATAGCTAGCTTTCTAGCTAAGTTAACTATAATATAATATAGTAAATATACTATAAAGAAGAACTTTAATAATACCCCTTCTAAGATTCTTTTATCCTTAATTCAAATACTTTAATTTATAACTTCTAAGATATAAAATACTTTATAATACTTTAAAAAACTCTAATAAGAAATTATATTTAATATAATATAAAACTTATACTAATTAAAAACTATAGAGATACTAAGATATTTATTTAGATTATAGAAAATAAAGAAATTAAATTATATTTCTATACTATTACCCTCTATACTATTCTAATAATAAACTTTATCTTTTTTTAGTAATTATAAAAATAAAACTACTAGTAAAATACTAGGCTAAACTATTTATCTTAACTATAAAAGAATAACTATTCTAAGATTATAACTATTAATATTTAATATAGCTAGTAAATCCTTAAATATTATATATTTTATAAGAAATTAACTATTTTAGCTATATAGTTAGTATAATATAAGCTTTCTCTTAGATATTACTAGTACTAGTATTATACTATAAATACTATTTAAAAACCCCTAAAAAATAATAGATAGTTCTAGTACTAATATTTAGAATATTTTAGTAAAAAACTTCTAAATTACTTTATCTCTACTATTTAAAATACTTATATTACTAATAACTATTTAAAATATACTAGATATTAGTTTATATAAAAAGTATATAAAGTATATAATATTAGTAAAGTTAAATAAAAGATTTATTATATAAAGTATAAGAATACCTTATATACTACTTCTAAGGAATATATTATTTTTAACTTTTACCTTTATTACTAAAATTGTAATAACTATACTTATATTTGAATATCTATAGACTAAATTATTAATTACTCTTAAGACTTCTATCTTATTAACTATACTAGAATTATAATTATAGGAATATTTAAGAGTTTTATAGTATTTTTTAAATACTAGTATAATATTAACGTTAAAGTTTTTAAATATAATAATGAGGTCTTTAAGTATAAAAAATTAAAATTAGACTTTACTTCTCGAAATATATACTTTAAACTATCTACTCTATATACCTAGAGCTAAAATAGGAGCGCTAAATATATTAGAGTTATTATTAAAGTTTATATAAAGGCTATAAAGTATAGCAGTAAGCTACTTTATAATCTCTAATTTAAAACCCTATAAATTATAATATTTCTTTATAACTAAATATTAATATATTTTTAAGCTAGTAAATATTATACTAGAAACTTTATAAAACTACTTAAAAAGATAATACTATAAAACTAGACTTAATTTACCTTTATACTTATAACTATAAATATTTTATTTTAACTATAGATATAAAGTTAAAATATAACTAGCTAGTATATTTTAAAAAGTATACTTTTATCAACTTTCTAGTTAACTATATTTTAACTAACTAGTATTAGGTATAGAACCCGCTTTAAAATAAAATTATTATAACTTATAAGATTTGTTTTAACGAATTACTTTTCTTGAATAGAAATTTAACCTTTCTATAAAATAACTTTAAATATTTAATTCTAATAAAGTTACTTAAAAGTTATAAGAATAAATAACTATAATAGAACTACTTAAAATTAGCTTAATTACTTATTTAAACCTAAATAAAAAGTTTAATAAAGTAGTTAATGTAATAAGAAGTAATTATAGTAGTTTAAAGTCTTATATCTATATAGTAACTACCCCTAAACCTTATAAAGTATTTAAAACTATAAAGTTTATATTAATAACTTTTCTAGATTTACCTATTATATTCTTCTATAATCTTATTTATATAAATAAAACTATAGAGAAGTAAGGAGTTTAGATATTACTAGAAAAAGTCAAGTATAAATAATAGATAAGATACTTTGTTATAGTAGAGAAGTCTTTATTTAAAACTACTTTCTTAGCTAATACTTTTTAGTTATTTCGAGATATTCTAAAGTATTCCTATTTATAACTATAGAATTATATAAAATATTAACTAGAAAAGGTCCTAGAAGTTTAAGTTTCTCAAAAACTCTAAAATATAAATATTAAAAGTTTTAATAATAAACTTTAATTATAAAGCGAATTAGATATTAGAGAATACTTAAAATATAAGAGAATAAAAACTTTTACTTTAAGAATTCTATAAGAGAAGTTATTATTATTATTAGGAATAATGTATTTGAGTAGTAAAGTTTTCGCTAGAAAAACTCTTAGCTGTAGTGTTATATTAGGAATAACGCGTTTGAGTAGTAGAGTTTTCGCTAGAAGAACTCTCGGCTACAGCGCTGTTTCTATGGGCCTCGCCTTACTTTAAC
>RYZW01001532.1:0-12988 GCA_004367215.1 Colletotrichum trifolii | reverse complement strand
TTTAGAGATAATTAAATATAACTAGGCTTATAATTATAATAAATAAATAATATAGTATATAGTTTAAAAGTAGGTTATTAAAAAGTATATTTTCTTCTAATTAGAGTAAAATATCTAAATATACTTAAATAGAATAGTAAATATCTTATATAAGCTACTAGAGTTAAACAGTAACTAGCAGAGTCGCACGGCAGCCTTAGTACTATATATATTCTCATAAAAAATAAATAATAATAATAATTAAAACTAGAGATTACTATTAATAATTATATAATACATTTAAAAAAATATAATAGTAGTATTTTATACTTCTTAAAATACAGATAAAATAATTTCACTAATACTTATATACTTAATTAATAATAAAACTTAGATAAAAACAATCTTAACCTTTTAATAGTTTTCTTAATATTTAAAATATAGGTCTAAAAAAGAAAGATCTTTCTATTAAGATTTAAATATATTTTAGTTAACTAGTTAGACTACTAAAAACTTAGAATACTTTTACTAATTTACTAAAACTACTTTAAAACTCCTTTATTAAAATAATAAGATACTATAAAGTTCTTTTATTAAAATAACGAGAACTAAGATTATAAAATTAAAAAAGAAAAGTACTTAGTAAGAAATAGATTACTAGGATACTAGATCTAAGCCCTTTCTTCTTAAATAGGTTTTTACTTATAAAATAGATATAAATAGCTTTCTAGAATAGTATAAAATAAAGATTTAAAAATATAAAAATATATAACTAGTTAATCTATTATAAACTATATATATATAGTAATACTAATTACTTAAACTTTTCAAGTAACTATAGTAATTATAATATAGTTTAACCTTAAAATCTACTAGTCTAATATTATTAATATATTTCTAAATATTATAAAAAACCTTAATAAATTTCTGATAATAATTAAATTACTAGATAGATCTAAATTACTAAATATTATATAGAACTTAAATATATTTTATATAAACTTTAAAATCTATCCTTTCCTTAATATTAAACCTTTTATATTACTTTTATATTATTAAGACTCTAGTTATATTTAGAAAAGCTTTATCTATTCAAAAATAAAAGTTTGAATATTTTTATCCTATTCTATATATATAATTATTCTTTTCTTATATCACAAAATAACTAAAAAAGAAACTTTTAAAATTATTAAAGATATTCAATATAATTATAAATTTAAAGAAGAAAGTCCTATTAAGTATTTCTTAGGGGTTTAAATACTTAGAAGTTATAAATATTATAAGATTTATTTAATTTATATTATATATATTACTAAGATTACTAAATATTTTAATTCTAACTATAGTTTAACTCTAATAATACTACTTCTAGTAGTAATTTTTATTATAAATACTAGTTAAGCTTTACCTAAACAGATCTATAAATACTAGATAAAAATTAACTTAATCCTTTATATTTCTATTATGATATAGCTAGATATCTTATTTATATATACTATACTTTTAAAATACTTTATAATTGTTTTTTTTAAATATATTCAGATATAATATATTATATAATTTAATATTTCGATAAGATAAGACTCCTAGTATTATAATTTAGAAACGTAAGGGATATTAATAATATATTTTAAATATTTTATATTACTAGAAATACTTTATTTATAAATTATAAGAAAACTTGAAACTTAAATTATAATTATATTATCTCTTTATTTAGAAAACTAATCTAATATAGAACTACTTAAGAAAATACTACAATAATATTAATAATTAAACTAGAACTTCTTAGCCTAAAATATAACTTAAAAGAAACTATAATACTAAAAAGACTATTTTAAGATATTTAGTTTAACTTTAGAGATATTTAGAGAATCTATTATAATAATTACAAAATAATTAAACTAGTAATCTTATTAGTAATCTCAAATAGTAAATACCTATTAATTAGACTTTGATATATAAATATTTAATAGATATAACTTTACTAGGAATACTTAAAAAATAATTTTAAAATAATCTATATACCTATAAATATAATACTAGTAAATAAACTTATAAAAAATCTAATTTGAATAAAATTCAAATAATTTAGAATACTTCTTAACTTTACAAATCTATAAATAATATTCTGAGAACTAGCTAAAATAATAAAAGAAACTATACTAGGAATACTTAAAAAGTAATTTCAAAGTAGTTTATATACTTATAGATATAATACTAGTAGATAGATTTATAAAGAATCTAATTCAAGTAAAATTTAAATAATTTAGAATATTTCTTAATTTTATAGATTTATAAATAATATTCTTAGGACTAACTAAAATAACACAAAAGGTTACGTAAAACTATTTCCTTATTTACTTAAATAATATAAGTAAGCAACTTAAATTAATTTTTATTTTTAATAGAAAATTTTCATAGTATTAATATAAAGAGTAAAAGTATATTAAAACTCCTCTAATTACTTAGGGGGAACAAAACCCTTAAAATAAGCTTTTATCTAGTTTAGTACTAAGAATTTAAACTCTAGGTTTTAAATAAGTAGGTAAGATATAGTGATAAGTATATGAAAATCAATACTATATTTCTTGAAAAAAAGGGGAACCTAAACCTAAACTAAAAATAGCTATCTAAAACTAAATATATAACTATATCTATAAATTCTAACTACTCTAGGAATTAGCTAAGGAACTCTAAATATACTAAGAGCTAACTAAAGCCTAAAAAGTTTACTAATTAGGGAGCTTATTTCTATTACTAAAAAACTAGGGATATAACTATTTAAAACTTACTAGGGTAGTAGTATAAACTAGGGAGCTTAAGCTAGCTAAGGAAGTAATATAAACTAAGGAGTTTAAACTAGTTAAGATATCTAAACCAGAGAAGATTTTTTAGTAATAAGTATTCTAGTAGTAAATTCTAGCCTATTTCTATTCTTAATAAAATTAGTTTTAAAGGTTTTCTATTATATTAATTATAACTCGAGGTAGGTAAACGTCTTTATAATATTAATCTTTTTGCTTTTTAACTAAAAATAGTTAGATTTAAATAAAAAGTCTTAAGTCGAAATATTTACTTTATTAGTTTCGGGGATCTTAAGGGTTTCTAGATAGCTTTTAAAAGTCTTATAAGTATAATTCGAAACTAGGATATAAACGTTTCTCGAATTATTCTTATACTAGTAGTATTAGTTAGAGATTAAGTCTCTCCTACTAATACTAATAGTATAAAAATAAGGGCTATATAAGAAGATAAAACTAGAGTAATATTTAGTATAGGGGATAATTCTTACTAGCTATAAATCTCTAAAGGTTTTTATTTAAAATAAGTATTTTTAATAATCCTCTACTAACTTACTTTTCTTAGAAAAAATAGACTTTATAGGGGTTCTCTTTAGAGCAGTAGCTTTAGGGCTAGGCTTAGTAAGTTATTATTTAGTAACCTCTAACTAATATTTAAGATTATTAATCCTTAATAAAGTTTCTTAGTTTCTAATCTAAAAGGATTTATATATTATATTAGTAATTATTTTTATATATTTCTTAGGTAGCTTAGCTACCTCTTTAGTATCTTTATTATTATCTTCTATTTTATTATTATTATTAATAGTCTTAGGTACTTCTTCTTTTTCTTAGGAGTCTCTAGTTAAATTATCTTCCTTATTCTTAATAAGGGGCTTCGGAGTAAGTATCTTTCTTAAGTAACCTTAAGGTTACTTTAATTTAGTAGTAGTATTGGGATTTTTAGTTAGAATAGCTCCCCCCTTTAAAATACTACTTAGCTTAGATATCTTAAGGAGTTCGGGGGATAGTAATAAATATTCTAATAAATTAAAAAACTCTTTAAAATATCAATAAATAAATAATCTTAAGTAAAATAATTCATTTTTATACTAATCCAGGAAACTTAAACTACTAATAAGGTAGATTTCTTCGACGAAATTAAGCTAGGCTTAGATTTTTAAAATAGAGTATTTTTAGATAAAATTACTAAGGATAATAAACATATTAATAGAAAGAAAAAAATAAAGGAAAAAGCAGAAATTAAATTTCTTAAATAAGAAAGAATTACCTAAGAACTACTAAATAAAATAGATTTCCTAAAAAGAATATAGAAGAGTATTTCAAGTTTATAACTCGTTATCTTTATTAAGTAAATAAGAGCGAAAAACACTTATGGCGATTTTAAACAGTAATTCTTAGTTATTTTTTAGATTAGGGTTAAGAAGAAATTACTTTAATTTAGAGATATAACTAGTAAATACTAATACTAAATAATTAATAGAAAAAGATATTAAGTATTTTAAGAAGTTACTAGCGATATTATATTAGTTCTCGGGTTTAATAATATCTCCCTTAATAGACTTAAGGGGTTTTTCCTATAGTTGGAATATTAGTAATAACTGATATATATTATTATACTTAAAGCTAATATATAGAATTTATATTACTAGAAATATATTACTTTTAAATAAGAGGGTATTTATTAAAAATATTAGTATAGAAAAGAAGAAAGAGATCTAGTAGGTTAGAAATTAATAAATGATTTATTTATAGTATATATAAAGATTAGATTACTAGTGATTTTAGAAGGAGCTAACTAATCGCTCTTACTAATACTTGATAAAGATAGTTGAATACTTAATAGATTATAATGATTTTGTTAATTTCTTTTATTTGAGTATTAGAAGATCTATTTTAAGAACTATTTACTTTATTTTATTTATTTAGTATATTAGTTAAGCGATATAAGGGTATTTCTAGTAGTTCTACTACTAGGGGGGTATATGAGAATATATATAGCACCAAAACTACCGTGTNACTATATTAAATTAATAATATGTGAGAATATATATAGTACTAAGGCTACTATGTAACTCTACTAGCTACTATTTAACTCTAGTAGCTTATATAAGATATTTACTGTTCTATTTAAGCGTATTCGGACGCTTTACTCTAGTTAGAAGAAGATATACCTTTCAATAACCTATTTTTAGATTATATACTATATTATTTGTTTATTATAAAAGAATAATAAATTACAGAATACCTAGCTTTTATAGATATTCTATTTTATTCTATTTTTAAGAAGTTTACAAAAATTCTTAACCTTATAACTTTAGTAGTTACTTTTAGCTATATATACTAAATTATAGCCTAAATAAAACTTTCCCTGATTATTATTATAAGGTTTTCTACTACTATACGGTTAAATATCGGAACTAGGGGTATAATTATCTATAATAATAAGTAATTTTATTACTATTCTAACTAGTTATAAGCTAGTATTAGCAGGAATACTATTATTAGGTAAAGTTTATAGTTAAATTTATATATAGGGTAAAGAGCTTAGATACTATTCCAAGTATAGAGTAAAAGTAACTAAATAACTTATTACTTATTATTATAATTTTATTACTATTTTAACTAGTTATAAACTAGTATTAGCACGAATACTATTATTAGGTAAAGTTTATAGATAAATTTATATATAGGGTAAAGAGCTTAGATACTATTCCAAGTATAGAGTAAAAGTAACTAAATAACTTATTACTAGTTATTAGTAAACTCCTAGATAGACTTTGAAGAGTAATATAGATTTTAAAAATTAACCTTAAGAATACTTATTACTATATTGAATTTAAGCTAGAGAATTACTAGAAAAAGATATTTAGAATATAGTATAACTTTTATAAATATATAGTAATACTATTCAATCTTACTAATATACTAGTAATCTTTTAAATACATATTAGTTATGTACTTACTAGCTTAATTAATATATACTATATAACATATATAGATATTATTATAATATATACTATATAATATATATAGATATTATTATAATATATATAATTAGTACTATAGAAAACTATATTAAAATGTTATTATAAATATTTATTAAGCTATATAAACAATATCTTTTTACTAAGTTTTTTAAATATAAACTTTATATAGAAAAAAGCTCTTCTTAAAATATATAAGTATTAAGGAAAATATTAAAATAAATCTAATAAAAGTCCAAGTTATTATTAAGTAGAAGTTACTAGAAATCTTTAAAAAAGACTTTAGGTATTCTTAGGTTTCTATAACTTCTATTATAAATTTATTACTAATTACTTAGGAATAATAATACTACTTATAATACTCCTTAAAAAAGAATAGGGAAAAAAGTTTTTATATAATTAGAAAATACGAAATCTGTATTCTTAATACTATAAAGTACTCTTTACTTAGTAACTATTCTCTAGTAATAGGCTTCTATTAGAAAAACTAAAATAGAGATAAATATATTATAATAAATAAGTTTTAGGTATCCTATTATAAAAGATAAAAAACTAGTAATCACTAGTTATCTACTATTTAAAGAAATTTAGTAAAATAGAATAGAAATAAAGAATAGACTAATAGGAATTATAAGTTATTATTAAGAATTTCAACTACTAGGAATACTACTTAATAAAACTTTAAAAGAATTTTATAATCCTAATAAACTATTAAGCTTTAATAAATATTATAATAATACTAATGTAAAACTTTTAAAAAAGGTTTACCTGCTAGATCTATAAATTCTTAGTATTTAATTTTAATCTAATATACTAACTTAGAATTACTTATCTAGTAAATAGACTATCTAGATAACTAGACTATATAAAAGGGGAAATAGAATACTATAATATACTACTAACTTTTATAGATAAACCATAACTTACTAAACTATTATTAGTAAATACTTACTAAAACATTACTAAAACTAAAAAAAGCTTAGAATTAGTAAAAGCCTTTACTTAAATAATATAAATATCAGAAGAATACTTTAGTATAAAAACTAGACCTAGAAATAGAAACTACTTAACTTCTCTAAAATACTACCTTATTAGGTATACTAGAAAAACAATAATAATTATAACTATAACTATCTATAATAAAAATATATATAAGAGAAAAGAGAATACCTAGTAAATACTAGTAAGTAAAGAGAACTCGCGAGAAGCTAAGGTTATTATTCTAGTATAGTATGTTTTAATTTCAGTAATAAGAAGTCTTCTAAAACATAAAAGAGTATATTCTATAAAGAACTCTAAAGATATTAAATAAATTGTTAAAAAGCTATAGACTTATAATAAAAGTTATCAAATATATATAGAGAAAACCTAGAAAATAACTGATAAATAGAAAGGATACTTAGTAAATATAAAAGAAATACTCCTCTTCTGAAGAAAACTAGTTATATTTAATATAGAATCCCTGGAATATAAAATTATTTACCTATATATAAAGGAATAGCTAAAAGCCTAGCAAAGGAATGAGTATTTAGTAGAAAAGTAGGTCTCTATAAGTTATAAGACTTTAACTTAGTAGGCTAACTAGTAGTAGCTATAAGAGGGCTTTTATCCTATAGTAGCCTGAGGCTACTATATTACGTGTTATATTATATAATCCGTATCTGTATAGTTAATCTAATTTTAGCTATCCCGGCTCTCTATATAGGCTATAGGGTATATTTTTATAACTATCCCCCCCTCTATAAGCCTTAGGCTTTAAGGCCTGTAAACCCTATATAGCTACTTTTCGAAAATGTTTTTGAGAATAGTTTTGCCGGTTATTTGCTCATTGTTTGGTAATTACTGAATGAAAAGGTTTTTTCCTATACGTGTACTAACGCATAGGAGTTGTTTATCTTATATGTATATTAATATATAAGGGTTATCCTACGCGTATATTAATGCATAAGGCTCCTGTTATTATATTAAGCTAATAGTATTTCCCGTGCGTATATTAACCTATAAGGTCTCTTACTTGTTAGCGAGGCTTTAGTATATTAACTAGAAATCTTTAAAGTTTAATTTAGGGTATCAGACCCTTTTAGTATGTTAACTGGAAATCTTTAGGCTATGCTAAGGTATCTGACCTTTTTCTATAAGGTTTCTTATAGCTAATTAAGCTACTGAGGTATCTTACTATTAATTAGGTATATAAAGCTTCTTATTTACATTATATAACCCTAGGTTTATTATAGCTCTAGGGACTTTTTAGTGAGTTTTTAGTGACGAGGTACTCGCGGTAAATATACTAGTAAGCTATTTACCTATTAGTATACTTTTACTACGCTATATAGCCTCAGGCTTAACATAGTTCTAGGAACCTTTTAGTAAGCCCTTAGTAGTAAGGCGTTTATAGTAAACTTTTATATAGTAGTTTGGTTTCTAGTAAAATATATAGAATTCGTTATAGTAATAAGTAGCTATAGTATAGCTTAATTTACCGTATATATCGCACGAGGGGTAGTAGTCTTTAAAGTACTTTCCTAGGTATAACTTTTTCGCCAGGGGGCTTTTAGTATTAGTCTCCCTATAGTGTTTAGCTACCGACCCCTTAGTAGTAGTAGTAGTATTCCTAATACTACTAAAGCCTTCCTCGTAAAACTATAAAGTCTCTTATAAGTATTGAGCTACTAGGGCTACTACCCTAGGTACTAAGTTATCGAACTTCTAGTATTATAAATATTTCTAGAATCTAGCTTTAAAGTAATAGAAGAAAGCGAAAGTATGAAGTTTTAATATCTCTATAGGGGTATTTAAAGCATTATAAATAGCTAACTATTTAGTATAACACTTTAGTAGAGACTAGTTTTTATACTATAGTATATAAAATATACTATAGAGGTATAACTCTTGTAAGGTCAGGTTGGTTAATAATCGGCAAATAAATACTATAAAGTTAGCTTATATAGGATTTAGTAATAGTATATAGTAGTAGTTATACTACTAGGTCTATTGGCTATATATTAGTTTAGTTATAACCTACTAAATCTTGTATACTATAGAAACCCCTAGACATAAAGTATAGCTATCTTGAATTACTATTAGCTAATCCTCGATTTCGTATAAAGTAGTATCTTTAAAAAAGAAACTATATAAATAGTAAAAGAGTTTCGAGTAATTCTTATAATTAATAGTTTCAGGGATTAATAGTATTAAAGCTATTATAGGTTCGCTAGTAGATAGCTAAGCTGATATTATCTCTATAAAAGAGGACTATTATTTAAGGAGGTATATAAGTATTACTATAATTACTATCTAAGGTTTAGGTAGTATAAGTATTGCTATAGTTTTAGTACTAGTAGTAGGATCGGTAGAGTTTTTAGTAGCTGTAATTTCAAGTATTATTATTTCTAGTACTATTACTACTACCATATATTTACTAATTATTCGTCGTGATAGAACTATTACTGAAATCCTAGCTTTATCCCTCTAGGAAGTAGAAGTTAAAGAATTATAAAGGAATAGCTAAAAGCCTAGTAAGGGAAAAAGTATTTAGTAGAAAAGTAGGTTTCTGTAAGTTATAAGATTTTAACTTAGTAAACTAACTAGTAGTAGTTATAAAAAGGCTTTTATCCTAAAGTAGCCTAAGGCTACTATATTATATAATGTATATCTATATAGTTAATCCGATCCTAGCTATCCTAGTACTTTATATAAGCGTATAAGCTATAGGGTATATTTTTATACTATAATATAATAAAAGTGAAGCAAATTATATAAATATTAACAAGACTTAAAATTTTATAAAATAGAACTTCTATTAGAATAATATAATTATAAATATATAGGACTATATGATATTATATTAAATCTACTAGGAGATTTAAATACTAAACTATAAGTTATATAACTAATTATAATTTCTACTTATCCTAGTAAAACTATTTTAAGAAATTAATATAGATTTTATTACACAATTACTAGAAAATATATTTAGAAATAGTAGTATATTAATACTACTATAGTAATTATAGATAGATTTACAAAGTTTATGATATTTATTCTAATAATAAAATAAATAATAGCCGTAAACTCAATAGTAATACTTTATAAAGAAAGAAAATACTAATTTAGTATTCTAGAAAATATTATTAATAATAAAAATAAATTCCTTACTAACTAATTTTAAAAGGAGTTTATAGTACAATAGCTAATTAGATAATGGTTATTGATAGTATACTATTTATAACCAGATAGTTAAATACAATAAATATACTAGCTAATATAATAATACTTCAGAATATCTACTAGTAATTTACTTACTATTTAGATAATTTAGCTTAAAGAAACTATATTCGTATATAATAATCATAGATATAGTACTACTTAATACTAATTAATAGAAAAGCTATCTAAATTCTACCTAAGAATAGTTAAATATATAGTTAAGAAAGATTTAATAGTATAAAGTATTATAGAATAAGTCATTTATATTAGTTAAATATACTACTAGATAGTAGAATATTAGTAAATAGTAGTTACAAATCAAGCGAAAATGTATAATTTAAGATATTAACTATAAGTATATAATTAAAA
The DNA here is from genome assembly GCA_004367215.1 of Colletotrichum trifolii. Classification (NCBI taxonomy): domain Eukaryota; kingdom Fungi; phylum Ascomycota; class Sordariomycetes; order Glomerellales; family Glomerellaceae; genus Colletotrichum; species Colletotrichum trifolii. Next base: position 2,643 of record RYZW01001532.1, on the reverse strand, counting down.
AATAGTTAGTAAACCTTTAATATAAAACTTCAAGTTTAAACATAAATAATTAGTACTAAAGTATATTAAAGTCTTAATTACTAAAAAGATAGGAAAACAAGTAAATAAAATATATTTACTAGAATAATACTACTAGATATATAATATATTCCCTATCGCTTTACTTAAACTATAGATAGAATAGTAAAAGAATACTAATTACTAAATTATCTTTCCTAAGTTAGAAGATAACCCAATAGAATAGAAAGTAGAAGTAATTATAGTAACAAAAGAGATAATAGATATTTCTTTATAAAACAAACTTAGTAACCTATAGAATATAATATATAAGAAACTATAGCTAACCTAAATAATATATAGGAAACTATTTAGAAATTCAAAAAACAAATAATTAAATACTATAAGAAATAAAACAATTAACCTATTATTAATACTAATAGCTTAATAATTATATCTTTGATAAAAAGAAGAAATAATCCTATTAACTATTCAAATAACTTAAGTATTACTCTAAAAACATATTCCCAAATCAGAAAAACTAATATATTTTAGTAATAACTTAGTAAATATATATAAAATAAAATAATTATGATACTTAAACCTTAAATATATTCTTATCGAAATATCCCTAATTTCTCTTTATAAAAATAGTAGGAATAATAAATACTATAAATATAATAAGCATTATAGATATAATAAAAGTAAATACTAGAATTATAATAAATACTATAAATATAATAGTTTTCTTAGTAATAAGAACTTTCTTTATAAAACTAACCCTTTTAATTAGTATCATTTTTCAAGGAATAATAGATTTTGAAGTAGTAAACTAGTAGCTACTAGATATAGAAGTAATAGGAGGAGATATAAGATTACTATAAATCTTATACTTTTTAATTAAAAGTTCTTTATTTTCCTCCTCTTTCTTATCTTCCTTAATATTATTAAGAGAAAAATAGTAATAGAAGTTTACTAAATAGGATTTAGAAGATAGAATATAATTAATAAATATAAATGAGTTAGTATTACTAGTAAGAAATTAAGGAGCTTATAAAAGAATTTCTATAATTTTAGACTTTTTATTCTTATTATTATAACTATGGGAGGGGCTGATAGCTCACTTTCTACTGTGACTATCAGTAGATATATTGCTCCCTAAAGTATACCTTTGGCTTTCCTACCCCCCCTACTAACTATTATAACTAGCCCCTAGTTAATCTAGGGCTAAACCCCTCATAGCTATAATAGCTAGTATACTTACCCTATATTAACCTTTTTATAGATAATAAATAACTAATAGCTCTTTCCGCGATAACCTTACGCTTTTATACTTTTATACCCTTATATCCTTACACTTTTATAGTTATATATAATTCGAATATCTCGAGATATTTAATTACTACTAATTATAAGTATTCTGTTTAAATATTTATCACCTTTTTAATATCCGCGACTTTAATATCTTCTACATTAAGCTTTACTTACCTCTAAGATAAAATTTTATATTATTAATATAAGAATTCTCTATAACTAATATAAGTTAACTTATAATCTCTATATAAATATAGTAGGACTAAGCCTATTCTTATTAGCGAATAATCTTAATATATTAATTATAGCTAACTTATAAATAATACTTATATAGATATATATATTCCTAGTATAGCTAGATAGTTTTTAAAACCTCTATAATTATATTACTATAATATTCTAAGGTATCTAGTAATTAGTATTATAGTAGTATATTAATATTAAAGTATTACTTAACTAATATTTAATCCCTAATATTATTAGCTTAGTATAGTATATTATAAGTTAGCTAGATAATTTTCTTTTGAATATTTATAAGTTATTTATTAATTATAATACTTAGGATAATTTTATTAAAGCTTATTTTAATGAAATAATAGTTTTAGTTATAATAGTTATAGCTAGATATCTCTATACTTATTCTATAGTTTTTTTATAGGTAGTTATATAGATTTTGAGAAGATTTGAGTTCTATTATAAAGGTATAGATATAGAAGAGTAATAGATTATAGAATACCTAGCTTTTATAAGTATTTTATTTTATTCTATCTTTAACAACTTTATAAAATTCTTAACTCTATAACCTTAATAGTTATTTTTAGCTATATATATTAAACCCTAGTCTTAATAAAACTCTCTCTATATAAACTATTACTATAAGGTTTTCTACTATTATAAAGTTAAATATTAGAACTAGGAATATAATTATCTATAATAATAAGTAACTTCATTACTATTTTAACTAGTTAAAAACTAGTATTAGCATAAATACTATTATTAGGTAAAACTTATAATTAAATCTATATATAGGGTAAAGAGTTTGAATACTATTCTAGGTATAGAGTAAAAGTAACTAAATTATTATAACTATTATTACTTTTTATAAAAAGCTAAGTTTAGGCTATAATTTAGCTATAGGGAGTATAAATACTATTTATTTAGAACTAAAGAATAAAAAAGAAATTCTCGCGAAAGGCGTAAAAAGTCTACTTAAGAGTAGTACTAGGGGCTTACTAGTAGCTTACTAATACCTAATTTCTTAGGTATAGTTATCGGGACTTAGGTAGAGCTAGAGTTAACTAGCTAGGCGTAGCCCGTAATAATTAATATACT
>RYZW01001531.1:0-19903 GCA_004367215.1 Colletotrichum trifolii | reverse complement strand
TATAGCTATGGCTGAAATTATTAAAGCTATTACAGGCTGTTTAATGCCTGAAAAACAAAGGCTTATAGGGGCTGAAAACTGGAATACCTGGTTTTGCTCCTTGAAGCTCTATTTCAAGCTTCTAAATTTATTCGATTTTTTCGAAAACGAGGAGGCCTATAAGGCTATATCCGAAGAACAAAAAGTTCAGGCTCTATTAATTATTCGGCAAAATATTACTATAGAGCCTTTAAGCCTTATTTTCAACTTATAGGACCCTTATAAAGCTATAGCTTTACTTAAAGCTAATTATGAAGGCTCTGGTCTAGTACTACGTTAATAACTATATCTCGAATTTCATTCTATTAAATTCGAAGATTTCGATACTCTTATAGAGTTTATTGGTACCTTTAAAAGCTACTTATCTAAGTTAGCTACTATAAGTACTAAAATTGCCGATATTGACCAAAAAACCGTTTTTATAGCGGCTCTATAGTACTCTTACCCTATATAGGTAGAGTGGTAAAGGTCTAATCTAAGGTTAAAAGAGCCCCCTACTTTAGAAGCCTTTATAGCTAATATTTTAGACGAAGATCATAGGGAAATCAATACCCCTATACGAAACGGCTTTATAAAAAAGCCTTTCAGAAGGAGTTCTATACGCAACTTTTCTGAAGGATCTAAGAAATCCAAAAACGGATCCAAAAGCCCTATTTATAGTACTAGAAACTTCTTTAGTACTACTACTATAGAGAAATCTTCTTCTAAAGATTACTCTAGGCCTTCTAAAGGGTTGAAGAATACTTCTAAGAAGAAATCTTCTAAAAATAGTTACCCTAGGTTTTCTAAATAAGGTAAAAAACTACCCTATAGGGCTTAACAGGCTACTATAGCCTCTAATGCTATAGAGCCTTCAGGTATTAAACATGCTGTATTTTCAGTATTCAGTACCCACTTCAGGCCTACCGACAGGCCTTATANAACAAGCTATATTTTCAGCTTTTAGTACTTACTACAGGCCTACCGACAGGCTTTATAGGTTTAATAAAAACCCGAATTATTCGAATAAGCCTCCTAAGGTTAAATCGAATAAACGTCGGTAGTTATACGACACTGTATCTACTATTCATATAGCTAATAGTATCTACTTTTTTACTGATTTAACCACTACACAAAACTTATAGCCTATATTTACAAGCGCTAGTTCTATAAGCCCTACTAGTATTAGTACTATAGAACTACTTCTTTACTATAAGGGTTCTATAAATACTATAAAGCTAACCAATACCCTCTATATTCCGGAATTTCTAGTCAATATCTTTTCTGGAATATTATACTATAATAGAGGAAGTTTTATTAAAAGTAACGTTTTATTTAACGTTAAAAATAAGCCTTTAACTACTCTTAATTTACAGCGAGGTTTTTACTTACTTATTGCTAAACAAGAGTATTCTTTAGGTTTGAGTAAAAAGCCTAAAAAGTCAGGTTTCTATAATAAGCCTAACAAGACCTCTAATATAGAAAATTTGCCTTCTAAGAAGAAGAAATCTCTAGAGATTACTATAGTAGATCAACCAAAGAAACCTACTATTAGATCTATTAAAAGATCTACTAATAGGTCTACTAAAGAACCTATTAAAGAGGTAAAAATAGCTCCGAAAAAGAAAGTAGTAAATTGTACTACTTTAAGCTATTTAAAAAGGTCTCCGATACCTTTACCTCTTCGGCTTCCGAATAGAGAATATGAATTCTCTAGCCTTTTAGCCTTTATAGATATTTTTAAAATATTCTAGGCTTATTTAGTACTTTATATTACTACTAAAATTATTCGAATTTCAACTTATCGCTTTTTATGTTTTACTACTATAGGGTAAAAGAGGGGGTATTAAAATATTAGGCTATAGGTGTTTACCCTATAGTAGTACTCGACTTACTATTGAATGTTCTCCAGAATATTCTACCTCGTTCTTTTACAGGGTACTTGCTAGTAATTAGCTTTATAATTCATAATTACTTATACAAGCCTATATTACTCGAATATTCTAATAATTACTAATTAGAATATTCTAGAACTAAGCGTAGTACTATAAAAGAAGACTTCTATACCCTCTTTTAGTATATATTTAGATTAACTAACTATAATATTCTTTTACTAAATATAACTGTTATTTACTCTTTTATACTATTTTCTCTTCCCCTAAGAATATCTAGTATATATACCTTTAACGGAGAGTATTTCTTTACTAGATATAGGCTGTGTGCCTACCTACCTTGCAACATTATTTAATATTTAATCTAGTATGTTTTCTTTTTAGACTATTGAAGATATTCTAAGTAATTCTGTTATTTTATTTAATTATAAGGAGGTTAGCTAATCTATATTAAATTATATTTATATATTTATTTAGTTTAAATGATTTTTCTTTAAAGAAATCTATTAAATTAGTGATATAGATTATTTATAATTTTCTAAAAAGGTGTTCCTTCAAAATAAATAAAGTTCTTAAATAAATAAGAGAATCTTTAGGAAACCTATAGCTGATTCTCTAAGAAGAGTAATATTAATATATATATATACATATATTGAATTAGAGAAAGAATAGTTATTACTAGATTTACTATTTAAAGGAGTTAATTTAATTTTCAAAATATCCAAAAGTATGTTTTTAGTTTTATTAGTATATTTCTTAGAGTTTAGTTATTCTTTTTAACTAATTTCTAGTATAGAGTATTTAGTTGAGAGTTATTTACTTTATTTATAATACTATTTTGAGTAGTAACTATTATTTAAATATTGGAGAATCTAGTATATAAGCTTATAGAAGTATACTTAATATACTTATAAGTTTCTAGAAAATATAGATAACTTCTGAAGTTATTTAGGTGATTTGATATAGCTTAAGATATATTTAACTTCCTTATCAAAATAGCTAATATAAATAGTATTTTACTATAGTTCTTTATTAAGTTTATATTAGTATAAAATTAAACCAAGAAGATGTCTCTATATTTAGCTAGATTCTTGATATCAAAGTTTAGAGTTTCTTTTTAATAAGCTTTTAATATTAAATTATAATTTCACTACGTAAAATATATTTACTAAATAATTGAAGTTATTTTTTAATTTAAAAAGTCTTTTAGATTTTAAAGACGTAATATATTATAGCTTAAAAGTAAATAGTATATTGTTTGTCATTCTATATTAAACTAGAGATATTTCAATTAGTTCTATTAAGGATTTCCTTCTATTTAATTCTAATTTAGCACTATATAACTGAATTATTCTAGGTATATTAATATTTTAGAATTCTTAGATAAACCTAAAGAGAAATATTATTATCATTAGAAAGTTCTATTTAAGTAAGTATTAGGAAGTTATAATTAATAGTAGTATTAACTTATATTCAAATTATACTATAATATTTCTTTCTTTCTGTATGGTTAAATTCCTAAACTATTTAAAACTTAAGATTTATTATATAGTAATTAAAGAATTATTCAGTTTTAGGAATATAGAGTTTAGTGTTTATAATACTCTGTTAAATAGTATTTTCTTAGTTAGATTATTAATTAAACTTAAATAGATTAGTTAGTCTTAAGATATCTAGGTTAAGCTTAATATCTAGATTATTATATTTCTAAATATTTTAGCTAGTTATATAGAATTATATTATAGTTTATTAATAGTTAAAACAAGAGTTATTAGATAGTTTTACTATTATTATAAGACTACTAGTAATTAAGTATACTACTTTTAGGAAATTTATTGAAGAGCTAATGAAAAAGATTAAAAAGATTTCTTTTATATTAATTAATTAATAGTAATATAGAAATAAGTTAAATATTACTAGGTTTATAGTTATAATAAATAAATAATATAGTATATAGTTTAAGTATAAGTTATTAAAAGGTATATCTTATTTAAACTGGAATAAAGTACTCGAATATATATAAATAGAATAGTCAAGTTTTATATAAGCTAGTAGAGTTATACAATAGCTTTAGTATTGTACGTATTGTTATAATTATATAGTATATAATATAATATATAAAACTCTAGATCTATAATACAGTAATTACTTACTGATTACTATATATTTAGCTATAACAAGTTCTATAATGCTTAAATACTGATTTATCTATGCTATTTAAACTCCTCATTTTTCTATTGAAATAGTTATTTAGTTTAAGTTAGTAAGTCTCTTAAAAGTATAGTTTAGTATGTTGTTTGTAAACGTATTAGTAATCTGATTATTCTTACTTATCTATTATATAGTATAGAGCTTATAGTAGTTCTATAACTATTTTAATATTATAATATTAATTATAAAGTATTTTCCTTTAGTAGTATTAAGTTTTATCAAGTACTCATAGAGTAATTATTAGTTAGTATATATAATTATTAAGATTTAAAAGCTTTTTTACTATTAAACATTTTTGTTGAATCATATAATTATAATATTAGTAGAATCTATATTAGTTATTATAGTATAAATCTCTCAAACAAATATAGTCTAAGTAATCTTTATGTATTTAGTAGAAGAATAATATATAAGATTGGTATAGAACTTAAATCAGTTATTACTAAACGTAGTCTTTTAGTTTAATATTATTATAAAGCTCAATTAAATTGGAATGTTAATTTAGTTAATAAACAAATTTTCGATAAAATATAAAGGTATATTCCATGAATATTAAGTAGTATAAAGCTAAAACTATAATTAAAATATTTTATCTACTACTTAAGACACTTATTAATATTATTACTAAAGATTTACTACTCTTATATTATATAAGAAACGTTGAATAGTATTTTTGGTTAGTATATTAAAGTAGAATATTATTAGAGGCTAGCTATAAGAGATACTTTAGTAGTATTTTAAAAGTATTATAACAAACTTAAAAAGTTTATATTTAAAATAAAGCTTCTTTATTAGATTATAGGGGTAGTAGTCACATAGAGTTTTAATAATAATATCTTACATAAACCTTAAGGCTTAGGTTTATAATATACTTTTTATTATTTCTCTATTTTATTATAATAGTAATATATGTCAGGGATGGTGTGGTATCTAAGTGATGGATCTATATATGGGGCAAACGTAAGTATAGGGTTATTAATACATTCGAATCTAACTCCTTAACCTAAGATCCCAGCTATCGTGGCCTAAATACTCCTCTTATGCATAACTAAGCAGTAGCCTAGCCGGGGGTCACTAGAGCACCCTGACAATATATACTATTAATAACTTTAGTAATATACTAGTAGCTTTAAGCTACTCAAATTAACTTTACTAATTAGAAAATTCTATCTAAAATATTTCTCCTAAATATTACTAATATTAGATAGTCCTATTAATAAGAAGGTTTAGGTACTATTGATATTAGATAGTCTTACTAATAAGAAAACTTATATTATATCTACCTAAATAATCCTATATTATACTTTCCCCTCTATGAATTATTAAGAAATACTTTTCCTCTTTTTTAATATAGTTATATTTTCTTTTATCTAGATTTATATAACTCCCTATCCTATACTTATTATAATACTATTATTCTCCTACCTTTCTACTTTTTTCCCCTTTTTATATTTTTTTATTATTATAATAACTATTATTACTAGTAGTTCTATATTTCTTAATAATAACCTTTCCTACTACTATATCTTTTCTAAGCGTATTACGTATATTTATAGTAGCTATATCATTTAAAGTAATACTAATAATAAAAAGAACTAGTTTTTTAACATAGTTATCTCTATTTATTTTAATTATTACTTCAAGAGAATTAGAAATAGTTTTATTTAGTTTTTATAAGAGTATAGCTAAAAGCCTTAACTGGGAGAAGTTCGGATATATAAGTAGGGTTTATATTACTATATAAGTAGGGTTTATATTACTATATAAGTAGAGTTTATATTACTATATAAACTATTACTTAAAAAATGTAAGTTATAATCCTTCTACTAAAAACTCTTCTAGTACTTAGCTAGCTAGTTACTAGGTGTATTATATAGTCCGTTTATTATATCTTTATAACTATCCCCCCCTCTAAGAACCTTAATATTTAAAAATATAGTTATATACTCCTAATATCTATCATAGAACCTATACTTTATTACTAACTATTCGTTATATATAATACCCCTTTTAATACTAGTAATTATTTCGTCATAATACTATTATCTATTTTATTAACTTTTTATAGTTTAAATAATAGAATTTATTTATACTAATAGTATTATTAAGTCTTTATCTACTCCTTATATTATTCGTAAATATATTTATTATTATCCTAGTAACGCGTCAATACCTTTAATCTTATAATATTTATTTATTAGGAATAGCTTTTTGAAATCTACTATAGTCTCCTATAAGACTTTGCTATATACTTGGTAAATATTATCTATTCTCTTCTATATATATTGTTTTATTTTTTATTTTTTATTTTCGTAGTACTTTATTCCTAGATACTGTTTTATATTTATTATTTAATTAACTATTATTTCCTTTCTCTATATACTTTTTTCTTTCTTTATCCACTTCTTCTTCTTTATTATCTTTATACTATATATTCTATAATAATATTATAGATTACTTCTATTACTACTATATTTTATTCTTGTGTTTAAAATAGAGATAATATTACTAATAAAAGCTTTCTTTAGCTTTAGCCTAGTAATTATTTGCTTTATTTTAGTTATTTTTCTTTATTTTACTTTAAAAGTAAAAGGTTATTCTATATTATTAGTAATTATTTAATAAAGTATATCTTCTATGAAAAACATAAGTAGAAGTATTATAGTATAAGTTATCTTTTTACTATCCTTTCGCTATTTATTATTAATATTTAATACCTTAGGTTTTATTTAAGCTATATAGTATTACCTAGGCGACCTAGAACTAAACTATTATCTATTACTAGATCTTTACGTAAAAGGAAATTATTTCTAAATAGAAAAATAAGCTATTATATACGTTTACTAAACTATTAGCAAAGTAATAGAAAGTAGGTAAAATTATTTATTACCCTTTTAAAAGGGTATTAAAAAAGAAACTAGTTATAAACTAACCTTTCTTCTAGGAAATATCTTCTATTTATAAGTATTTATATCTTATATATATTCTTTCTATAAATCACTATAAACTTACTATATTATTATTACTAATTGATTAAATAGATTAATACTTTAGAAGATAAAGCTAAGGTATTTTACTATTTATCCGCTATATAACCTACCTACTTTTAGAATAATAGTCCTACTTATATTCTAGAGGAAGTATTTGTTTTTCTTAATAATCCTTATTATATCTTAATCCCTAAAAGTATTAAGATTTATCCGATTATAATACTTCTTTATTTCAACGATAACTTTTACTACTATATTACTAAATATTCGGAGTAGAATATACCCTTATACTTTATTACTGTTACTAGTAATTCCTTTATTCTTCGTAGTTTTAATATTACTATACTTTACTAGGTATATATTTCAAGTTTACTATACGTTTCTAAAAATAGTAATAAGTACAATAATAATAATAATTTAGTTACTTTTGCTTTATACCTAGATCAGTATCTAAGCTCTTCACCTTATATATAGATTTAACTATAGATTTTTCCCGCTAATAGTATTCATACTAATACTAGCTTGTAACTAGTTAAAATAGTAATGAAATTACTTATTATCGTAGATAATTATACTTCTAGTTCTAATATTTAACCCTATAGTNAGACCTCGTAGTAATAGTCTATATAAGGAGAGTTTTATTAAGACTAGGGTTTAATATATATAGCTAAAAGTAACTACTAAGGTCATAGGGTTGAGAACCTTTGTAAACCTCTTAAAGATAGAATAAAATAGAGCGCTTATAAGAGCTAGGCGTTCCGTGATCTATCGCTCTTCTATATCTGTATTTTCACGATAGAACTAAAATCTCCTCGAAATCTATATAGCTACCCGCAAAAAAAGAAGTATAGAATAGGTATAGAAATATCCAGCTATAACTATTATAACTAAGGTTATTACTTTATCAAAATAGGTTTTAATAAAATTATCCTAAGTACTATAATTAATAGGTAACTTATAAATATTTAAAAGAAGATCGTCTAGTTAACCTATAACTTACTNATACCGAGCTAATAATATCGGGGACTAGGTATTAATTAAGTAATACCCTATTATCAATATACTACTATAATACTAGTTACTAGATACCTTAGAATATTATGATAATAATAATAATAAGAATAGAAAGTCTAAAGTTATAGAGATTTTTTCATAGGCTCTTTACTTTATTACTAGTAATACTAACTTATTTATACTTATTAATTATATTCTATTCTCTGAAATCTATTTCTTAAATTCCTAGTATTATTCTTCTCCTAATAATATTAAGGAAGATAAGGAAAAGGAGGAGAATAAGGAGGATAAGGAACCTTTTACTAAAAAATATAAAACTTATAGTAATTTTACGTCTACTCCTATTAGCTCTATATCTAGTAGTTACTAACCTATTACTTCAAAATCTATTATTCCCTAAAAGATTATATTAACTAAAAAAGCTATTCTTATAAAAAGAACTTATACTACTAAAATAACTATTATATTTATAATATTTATTATAACTCTAATACTTATCCCTATTATACTTATAATACTTATTATACTTATAATATTTATTACTTCTACTATCCCTATAAAGAGAAATTAGGGATACTTTAATAAAAATATACCTAAACTTTAAATATAATAAATATTTTATTTTATATATATTTACTAGGTTATTACTAAAGTATACTAGTCTTTCCGATTTAGGGATATATTTCTTAGAATAGTATTTAAGTTATTTTAAGTAGTTAATAGGACTATTTCTTCCTTCTTTCTAGGATATAGTTACTAAGTTATTAATATTAATAATAAGCTAATTATTTTATTCTTTTATAATACCTAATTATCTATTTTTCGAATTTCTAAATAATTTCTTTTATATTACTTAGGTTAGTTATAGTCTCCTATATATTATATTCTATAAGCTACCTAGATTATTTTATAAAGAGATATCTATTATCTCCTTCTCTTTATTTTATTATAATCTCTTCTATTTCTTATTCTATAAAGTTATCTTCTAAATTAAGAAAAATAGCTTGGCTATTAGTATTTTTTCGTTATTCTATTTATAGTTCGAGTAAGGAAATAAGGAATATATAATATATCTAGTAGTACTATTCTAATAAATATACTTTATATACCTATTTCTTTATCTTCTTAGTGCTTAAGACTTTAATATACTTTAATACTAACCTTTTATATTTAAACCTAAAGTTTTTTACTAAACACCTAATAACTATTCCCTAATTATATACTCGTAATTAATATCTCGAGTTATATATTTCTACCTAATTTTGAATTACTATTTACTAATGTTTTTTTATTTAGTAATATATTCTACTAATATAAATAACCTATTCTATAATACCCTGTACTATTAAGCTTTTTTAGTTATATATTTAACTATTCTTAAGTAGAACTTATATAGCTTTTCTATTAATAAATACTTAATAGTATTATATTTACTATTATTATATATAAATATAGTTTTTCTAAGCTATATTACTTAGATAGTAAATAAACTACTAGTAAATACTCTAAAGTATGATTTTAATATTTAGTATATTGATTCTATTTAACTATCCATTTATAAACAGTATATTATTAATAACTATTATTTAATTAGTTATTCTACTATAAATTCTTCTTAAAATTAATTAGTAAAGAGTTTATCCCTATTACTAATAATACTTTCTAGAATACTAAACTAGTAATTTATTTCCTCGTAAAGTATTACTACTAGGTCTATAACTATAATCTACTTTATTATTAGAATAAATATTATAAACTTCGTAAACTTATCTATAATTACTAGGATAGTATTATATATACTACTATTTCTATATATATTTTCTAGTAATTTTATAATAAAATCTATACTAATTTCTCAAAGGAATCCTACTAAAATAAATAAAAACTATAACTAGCTATATAACTTATAGTTTAGTACCCTAATTTCCTAGTAGATTTAATACGATATTTTATAGTCTTATATATTTATATTTATATTACTTTCATAGAAGTTTTATTTTATAAAATTATAAATCTTATTAATACTTATATAGCCTGCTCTATCTTTATTATGATATAAGTAAATGATTTCATATCTTAAGGATTCTATATTAAGAATAACTAGTCTTTTTAGAAGAAAACTATTCCTTCTGTATTTACTAAGTATTTTGTCTATCTACTAGCTATTCTCTAGGTTTTTTCTATATATATTTAATAATTTCTATTATAAATCTATAGCTTTTTAATAATCTATTTAATAACCCTAGAGTCCCCTATGGAATATACTATTTCGTCTTTTATAAAACTTCTTATTATTTAATATAAAATATATTATACTCGAATAATAACCCTAGTTTTTTACAAGTTCTTTTTATTTACTAGTATTTACTAGGTATATTCTATCTTCCTATATATATCTTTATTATAGGTAATTATAGTTATAAATCTTATTGTTTTTGTAGTATCCTTAGTAAAGTAGTATGATAGAGAAACTAAGTAGTTTCTATTTCTAGGTTTATTTTTCATGCTGAAGTACTTTTCTTATACTTATATTATTTAAATAAATGCTTGTACTAACTCGAAGTTTTTTTTAACCTTAGTGATTTGTGAAAAGGTTTTTACTAATAATAACTTAATAAATTATAATTCATCTATAAAAATTAGTAGTATATTATAATATTCTATTTCTTTTTTTATATAATTTAGTTATCTAGATAACTTATCTATTAAATTAGTAATTCTAAATTAGTATTCTAGGTTAAAATTAAATACTAAGAACTTAAAGATCTAGTAAGTAAATCTTCCTTAAAAATCTTATATTGATACTATTATAATACTTATTAGGGCTTAATAGTTTATTAGTATTATAGACTTCTTTAAGAATCTTATTAAATAATACTCCTTATAATTAAAGTTCTTAATAATAGCTAAGAACTCTTTTTAGTTTATTCTTTATCTCTATTCTACTTTACTAAGTTCTTTTAAGTAATAAATAACTAGTTACTATTAGCTTTCTACTTTTTATAATAAGATACTTAAAATTACTTATTATAATATATCTATTTCTACCCTAATTTCTCTAATAGAATCCTAGTACTAGAAAATAATTATTAAGTAAAAAATATTCTATAGTACTAAAAATGTAGATTTTATATTTTCTAGTTATAAAAGAATTTTGTTTTCTATCCTTTCTTTAAAGAATACTATAAATATTACTATTACTCCTAACTAATTAGTAATAAATCTATAGTAGAAATTATAGAAACTTTAGAATACTTAAAATTCTTTAAATATTTCTAATAACTTCTATTTAGTAATAGCTTAGATTCTTACTAGGTCTATCTAAATACTTTGTTAAGTAATTATATACCCTAGGAAGCTTATTTCTTCTATATAAAACTCATATTTAGAAGGTTTAGCGAAAGGATATACTTTATATAGCTTAGTAAGTATTTATAATAGTATTTTAGTATAATCTTCTCTAGTACTTATTATATATATTATAATATTATCTATATATATTATATAGTATATATTAATTAAGCTAGTAAATATATAGTTAATATATATTTAAAAAGTTACNTTATCTATATATATTATATAATATATATTAATTAAACTAGTAAGTATATAATTAATATATACTTAAAAATTACTAGTATATTAGTAAGATTAAATAGTATTACTATATATTTATAGTAACTATATTATATCCTAAATACTATTTTCTAGTAATCCTCTAGTTTAATCCTAATATAATAATAAATATCTTTAAAATTAATTTTTAAAATTTATATTACTCCCCGAAATTTATCTAGAAACTTACTAATAAATAATAGTAAGTATTAATTCCTAATTATAATTTTATTAAAACTTCTATAGTTAATATATAGTTATAAAGAACTATCTTTCTTTAGAATAAAAAAGATTAATATACCTGCTTTATTTATAAATAGCTATATATATCTATTTACTAGATTTTCTATAATATATACTTTTAACTCCTCTAGTTACTACTTACTTAGTAGATATATAAGCCTATAAGGTGGTTTCTTACCTAGCTCTAGTTTAATAGTATATTTAGTATCTTCGAGGACTAGGACTAACTTTACCGTAACCTTATTAAATACTCCCTATTTACTTACGAGTTCTCTAGGGATATCTATAATTATAATAATTTTATTTATTTCCCTAAAAACCTCTATATAAGCCCTAAGGTTATTACTTATCCTACTAATATATAATATATAAGTAATCTTATTATTCTTAATAATTTCTTAAATAAATATTTCTAGTTTAGTAATAGATATCTACTTATAATACTAAGTATTCATCTAGGTATTTATTATAATACTTTCTTAGTTTATAAAATCCTATCCTAATAAGAAATCTATATATCCTTCTAGCTAAAGAATACTAGTAAATAATTAATATAATTTCTATAAATACCTATTTAAATCTATAAGAAAAAACATTAACTAATAATATTTCCCTAGCTTTAATACTAAACTATTAAATCTCTCTAAAATAAATATAGTTATTTTAACTAGGACTAGTCTTAGTAATATTACTAGCTATTTACTAATAAAATCTATTTATAAATATAAATCTATATTTACTACTACTTCCCTCTCCTTAATACTTCAGAGAATAATTACTAAACCCTTAGCTATCTTCTCTATAAAAACTAATTTTTTAATTAATATAGGGACTATTAATTCTATCTTTATATTTACTTATTTCCCTAAATCTCTTTAATATAAAAACTAGTATTAATAGCCTAAACTAAAGTATAAAAGCCTATAATACTCTACCCTCAGCTAACTACTAGTATTAAATTCATATTTACCTTATACTTATAATATATAGCTCTATACCCTATCTTATTACATAAAAAATATACCTCTATAATTTATAGTATAACTAATATATATATATTTTTCTAGTTTAAAATAGGTATAGTATTACTTAACCTACTAGTATCTTATTACTATCTATTTAGTATTAATAAAATTAATAGACCTATTCAGCTTATTACCTTTAAAGGTAGTAGCGGCTAAAATAGCTATAAACTTATATAAGTTTACTTATACTCCCTATCTCGCGTCAGTTTGCTAATATAGTATTATTAGAGTTCCTATAATCTTTTAGCCTCTATCATAATATCTTTAACTTTTAGGATAGGAATATTAAATTTTTCCATCTCCCTTTTCAAGCTAAGGTATAAATAGTAGAAGTAAATAAAAACTTCTCTTTTATTCTAATTAAATCTAGGTATATTTAGGTTCTAGTATAGTACTAATTATTTAGCATAATACTATATAAGTAACTAGTATTCTCCCTATTATACCTCCTCAAACTTCTATTTATATAACTTCTCTTATATCTCTAAGTTAATATACTATTAGCGAATAAATATAATAAAATTAACCTAAGTAAATTTATCCTCTAGGCTAACTTTATAATTTCTCTATTCTATCTAGAATTAAAGTACTAGTTTTATAAATACTTACTATATTTATTAGTTAACTATACTACCTAGTCAGATCTAATAACTATCCTTAATAATAGCGATTTAGTTATTAACTTATTTAACTATAAACTTTTCCCCTATTATTCTATAGTTATATAAAAGTAATTTCTCCTAATTTTTAAATAGTTTAGGTATTACTAATCACTTAACTAGTTATTAGATAAAAGCTATAGTTTACTCCTTATAAGCTTCTTATTACTTTTATATTTACTCTTAGTATATTACTATCTAGGACTATATAGTTTCAAGTATTTTACTTATAATACTTACTATATCTAATCTAAGTAAGAATAGTATTTATAATAATACTCGGGATTACTCGTTAAATCTAGGTATTAGTTACTAAAAACCTAGTAACTATTTAGCTTTTAAAAGTATAGTAGAAGTTACTCTATTTCTTCCTCCTATATTAGGAAGTAAATATTCTTACCTATAAGATATATCTTATATCAAGTCTTCTAATAACTCCCCCCTCTTAAATTCCTCAATATATTATTAGTAAAAACTTATATTAATACTAAACTTTAAATTATCTCAAGTAATATATAAGAAATATCTCTTTTTAGAATTATCCTCCCTTAGAATAACTATCCTATTATTATTATTACTTTACTTGTTTAATCCTTAGTAATAGTATAGTATAATAATAGCAGTCTTACTACACGCTTCTACTAAGTTAAATATTAATTATTAAAGTTTATTAAAACTTATATTAAGTCTACGCCTATAGGGTAATTACTCTCTATAATATTAATTACTACCTAATATCCTTACCTACACTAATTACTTAAAATATTAAGTAAAAATAATAGAATTATAAAAGTATAGTTAAAAGCTTTAACTAGGAAAAATTCAGATATATAGGTAAGGTCTATATTACTATATAGACTATTACTTAAAAGATCTAAGTTATAATCCTTTACTAAGAAAACTCTTCTAGTACCTAGCTAGCTAGTTGCCGGGCATACTGCGTGGTCTGTTCGTTATATCCTTATATTATATAGTAATAATAGTAATATTAAGATAAAGCTGAGAAATAGCTTTTTAATATAATATATATAAACTCTAGGCTTTTCGTATTATAGTTTAGTACTAGGGAATTAATTTATAGAAATATTAAATAAATTTCTAAAGTATTAATTATTATACTAATTATAAGTATTTTTCTATTTTTATAATATCTACTTTATTATTATTTAGAGAAGTAAAATATAGGAATTTTCTATAAATAAGCTTCTTTAGATATACTTAAATATATTTAATAGGGTTAAGATCTAGTAAATAAACTAGCTAGTTAATTATACTAATCTTATAGATAAAAAGTTATTGTATTATAGCTTCTATTTTATAAATAGTAGTATTATTTTACTAAAAATAATATATATTATTATAGATCAGAAAGAGACTTTCTTCTAGAGTTTTAATATAACTCTTTATAGTATACCTATTTTTCTTAGCTTTAGGATCTTTTTTTATAAAAACTAATTTAAATTTTCTTATCTTCTATATAGCTACCTAGTATATTATTATAATTTTACTTTTATTATAAGAGGTCTAGTTCATAAAAGGGTTATTTTATTTCTCGGAGGAATAATATTAAACCTATATAGTCTTATAAGCAGTAGTAGAGGAGATTAAATACTTATTAGAATATATAATTTAAAAATTAGTATCTAACTTTCTATATAAGAAATAATATATTTTTACTAATTCGTTATTTTTACCCTACTAGTAATATGCTTCTTATAGCTATTTAACTTTATTCTCAAATTTCAGGAATATTTATCTTATTAACTTCTATTTATAGAAATTACACTTATATAAAACCTGGCGTATAGTAGTAACGGATATTTCTTTATTAATATAGCCTACGAAAGCTTTCGTTATTATACGAGGATTTTTTCATACTATTTAATATATGTATCGAATCTCTTATTTCGTAAGTATATATAAGTACTTGTTACAGGGTAAAGGCTTAAGAGACTATTAAATAATAAAGTATTTAAGAGTATACTTTACTATACCACGAGAAACGCGAAGATTAATAGTAATTAACTGCTAATTTTTACTATATAATATTGTACTATAAATCGCTATACATAGTTCTAAAGAAAGCTTATAATTCTTGTATTAATTACTACTAATTTGAGTACTGAATTGCTATATTTGGGTAAATATTAGTAGTAGTGGTAGTAGTAGTAAAGGGGGGGAAAAGTAGGTAGGTAGGGTAGCGGCGCGTAAATTCGCGTTACGTGGTAGGGTGGGCTTAGACTTTTGGAACCCTACTATATATTAATATTAAAATATTACCTGATTAATACCTAATCCTTAATATTATTAGTTTAGTATAGTAAATTATAAATTAATTAGATAATCTTTTTTTAAATATTTATAAATCATTTATTAATTGTAATACTTAGGANCCAAATTTATTATCTATAAAGAAATTAACATAAGGTAAGTATACTAGTTACTATAGTTATAAGGGGTTTAGCCTTAGATTAACTAGAAGCTAGTTATAGTAGTTAGTAGGAAAGGAGGAAGGCTAAAGTTATACTTTAGGGGGTAATATATCTACTAATAGTTATAGTAGAGAGTAAGCTATCAGCTCTTCTTTTTAGTTTTGTTATAAAAATATAGTTATAGAAAAACAATTAATTATAGAATACCTAGTTCTTTTATCTCGAAGTAAATACTTTATTTTATTCTATTTTTAAGAGGTTTATAAAGGTTTTTAACCCTATAACTTTAGTAGTTACTTTTAGCTATATATATTAAGCCCTAGTCTCAATAAAGCTCTCCCCAACTATTACTACAAGGTCTTCTACTATTATAAAGTTAAATATTAGAATTAGGAATGTAATTATCTATAATAATAGGTAATTTCATTACTATTTTAACTAGTTATAAGCTAGTATTAGTATAAATACTACTATTAGGTAAAGTTTATAGTTAAATTTATATATAAAGTGAAAAGTTTAGATATCATTCTAGGTATAGAGTAAAAGTAATTAAATAATAAAATTATTAGGAAAAGCTAATAGCTTATTCTTTACTGCGACTATGAGTAAACATATTACCCTCTAAAGTATAACTTTAGTTTTCTTACCCCCTATTAATTACTATAACTAGCTTTTAGTTAATCTAAAGCAAAACCCCTTTTAATTTTAGTAGTTATTATATATGCCCCGTGTTAACTTTTTCGTAAATAATAAATAATTAATAATTCTTTCTATAATAATCTTATATTTTCACGCCTTTATACTTTTATAGCTATTAATATATAATTTGAATATGTCGAGATATTTAATTATTATTAATTACAAATACTCATTTCAAATATTTATCATAACTTTAATATTCGTATCCTTAATATCCCTATTATAGACTAAGTTTTAGTTACTTTTAACCCGAGATTTTATATTACTAATATTAAACTTCTCTATTACTGAAATAAATTAACTTATAATTTCTATAAAAGTATAATAAGACTTAATTTATTCTTATGAGTAAATGATTCTAATATATTAATTAAGTATAATTAATATGTAAAGAATACTTATATAGATATAAATATTTCTAGTGTAGCGAGATAGCTTTTAAAATCCCTATAACTATATTTTTATAATATTCTAAAATATCTAGTAGTTAGTATTATAGTAAAGTACTAATACTAAAGTATTATCTAATCGATACCTAGTCTTTAATCTTATTAGCTTAGTATAATAACTTATAAAATAACTAGATAATTTTCTTTTGAATATTTATAATTTATTTATTAACTATCATATTTAGAGTTATAATATTAAAACCTAGGTTAATATACTAATAACTTTAGTTATAATAATTATAATTAGATATTTCTATATTATTTTATAGTTACTCTTTTATAAGTAATTATATAGATTTTAAGACGATTTTAGTTTTATTATGAAAATTATAGAAACGTAATAGATTATAGAATACCTAGCTTTTACATTTCGAAGTGAGTATTTTGTTTCATTCTATTTTTAAGAGGTTTAAAAAAGTTCTAAACCCTATACCTTAGGAGTTACTTTTAGTTATATATATTAAGTTTTAATCTTAATAAAATTTTCCGTAACTATTACTACGAGGTTTTCTACTATTATAGGGTTAAAATTTCAAACTAAGGGTATAATTATTTATAATATCAGGTAATTTTAGTACTATTTTAACTAATGATAAGCTAGTAGTAGTATAAATACTATTATTAGGTAAAATATATAGTTAAATTTATATATAAGGTAAAAAGCTTTGATATCATTCTAGGTATAGAGTAAAAGTAACTAAAGAATAAAGTTATTAAAAATACTTCAAAATATACTATTAATATAGTACTAGACCTGTTTAATATAGTAGTTTAACGTCTAGCTAACTCTTACTATTATAGTAAGAATAATAGGTTCGAATCCTATAACAGGTAAATATAATTAGTAGCTATATACTTTCTAATTATATAAACTATATATAATAATTATTACTAGTTGTTAGTTTTTGCTAATAGTTATTAATACTTAATAATTATTCATAACTAGTAACTATTAATAGCTAGTAATTATTAATAACTAGTAATAAGCATTAATAGTTAAGTCATATTAGTATTATATAACTATAATCCTATAATAAATAACTATAATAGATATAGGCTTATATATACTTTCTACTTTTATTACTTATTTTCTTAACTAACTATATTTTACTATTTAAGATTTCCTCTATTTAAATAGTTCTTTAGAACTAGTAATATCTAGTAAATATATAAAGTAAGAACTAGCTACTAAGTATAATTTTTTTATAGGGTTCCTGAGAAATAAATAAGTTTAAGTAGATTAAAGATCTTTAATATAACTATTTTAATATAGTAGTAGAATATTATAAGTATATTTATTAACTTAAAAAAATAATAAACTATTTAGATACGTTTAAGTATATCTAAAAAGTATTTTTATACTTAGTTCTCTCTATAATATATATCTTATATAAATTATATTTATAGTTAGATTGAAGGTCTTCAATCTATTTCAAGTTATATACCTCTCGGGAACCCTATAAAGGAAACTATACCTAGTAGTCAGCTCTTACCTAATATACCTACTAGACACTACTAGTTCTGAGGAACGGTTTAAACGGAGAAAACCTTGGGTAGTAAGATATAATTAGTTAATATAATAAGTAATAAATAGAGAAGGTATAGGCCTATCTATCGCAGTTATTCTTTTAAGGATTATAGTTATATAATACTAATACTAGCTAGCCGGTAATATTTATTACTAGCTATTAATAGTTACTCGCTATTGATAGTTATTAGCTATTAATAGTAGGTAGTAAGAGCTAATAACTAGTAGTAGTTACTATATAGTTTATATAATCGGAAAATATATATATACCTACTAGTCGCGCTTACCCGCCGCAGGATTCAAACCTATTACTTTTGCCGTAAATAGTCAAAGCTAGCTAGACGTTAAACTACTATATCAAGCAGGTTATATAAATTATATAAATATTAATCTTTATAAATTATATTATTTTAAGTAATAAGTGTAATATCTTTTTTATTTAATAATAAAAAGTAATAGTTATAAATACTAATAGTATTGAGAATATAATAATTTATATAGAACTATTATTTCCCCCTAAACTTTTTAATAAAGAAGATAAATATCTTAGCTATAGATAAATTAGCCTAAACTTACTTTTTATTTATCTGATTTACTACTTAGTATTAGATTTTGAAGAGATATTCCTTTGATATATTATAAAATAATCCTTATAATAAGTCTAGTTCTATTCTATATTAGTTTTTCTTTAGCTTAATTAGTAAAATAAAAAACTAGAAGCTTTATTTTTATTAAATAAATCTATAAAGAAATATGAGTAGCTAGTAAAATAAGTATTAGCTATATTAGAATTATAAATAATAGAATTACTAAAAGTAAATTAATCTTTACTAGATTAAGTACTAATTACTTATGTACCCTTTTTCCTAAACCAGAAAACTTTAACTAGTAATTTAATAAAACTTATAAATCCATTTAAGTATATCTCTTTTAGTATATTACTAATAACCTAAATAGTTAAACTACTAATTATATCTATCTATATTCTATTCCTTATAAAGTTTAAAATAACTTATTAGTATTATAATTATAACTTCTTAAAAATAACTATATGTATTATTCCTAGGATTATATAGAATAGAATTCTTAATATTTACCTATTAAGATTAATTTATATTTTAGCTATCT
>RYZW01001530.1:0-19908 GCA_004367215.1 Colletotrichum trifolii | reverse complement strand
ATGTTATAGATTTAAGCCTTAGGGCTTGTATAAGATATTACTATTAAAGCTCTATATAACTACTATCCCTATAGTCTAGTAAAGAGTTTTTATTCTAGGTATAAACTCTTTAAGTTTATTATAATATTATTAAGATACTACTAAAGTACCTCTTGTGGCTTGCTTCTAATAAAAGTAGTAGATTATATATTTTCTAATAAATTACTATATTTCTATAGGTTATTTATTAAAATCTATTTTAAAATAATTAAAACATTTATAATTATAGATTTTTAAGAAGTTATATTAGTAGATATAAAATACTTTATAAGTAGTATTTTCTTTAGTACTTATTTCTATAAAACTATTATTGTTGATTTTGAAGAGTTTCCTAAATAGATCTATATTAGTATATAATTTAAGTTTCTCTAGGATTAATTAGTTATTACTTAAAGTTACGTAAGCTATTACTATAATAAAGCTTATTTTAGTATTTAATTTAGGGTATAGTTTAGATATATTAATAGGAAAAAGTAAAGGGTTTTTCAAAAAAAGGTTTTTAAGAAAGGATAGGGGTTTTTAAAATACTACATAAATCTCTTAAGTATAAGAAATATAGGATACTATGAATCTTATATATTATAAAAGTTTAGTAATACTCTAAAAGGGTTATTATATTTACTGAATACTTTCTAGTTAGTACTAAAAAGTATTATTCAAGCTTACATTTTTAGTAATTTATGGAGTATTTTTAGTTAAGTTATCTTAAAAGTATATAGTTAATTCCTTAATAATAGTTAGAATAAAAGGGTTAATATATAATTTAGAGGTTTTTAGTAAAAGGTTCAAGTAAGGGGAATATTTTTGAGGTATCTAAGTTAATACTTATAATTTTCCGTTTTATATAGACTTTAAGTAAAAGGTTCATAATTACTTCTTTTAATATGAAGACCTTACTAATTGATAATATAGTAGTAATAGATGAAGTAACTATTAATTAGTATTAGTTTATCCAGTAGGGATAATTATATATTATATATAATTTCGTTATATAAGTATAAAAAAGTTCTAGTATTCGTTATTATTATTACTATATTATATAGTTATATATATAACTATATAAAACTCTAGATCTATAGTATAATAATTACTTATTAACTACTATAGTACTAAACTATAGTTAGTATTAAGTATTACTAGTAAAATATAGAAAGTATATAGCTATATATATTTTATATATACGGAGGTATATAGCTATATATACTATATATATATAGAAATGTATATTTTATACGAATTAGTATATACTATGTAGTATAGTATTACTAATATATATCTATTCTTATACAAAAATTACTAAGAACTTTCTAGTTTTCTAATAAAAGTTTAATTAACTTCTAATTTATATTATATAACTATTCATAATATAGGAAGATAAAGAATATTACTATTAAATGAGTATTAATAAGAAGTAGTTTTTTCTTTATATCAAATACTTATATTATCTATAAGACTATTTTATAGTTCTATTAGAGCTATATAAAAGTTTCTTAGAAAACTTAACCTTTACTTTCTACTAAATTAATCTATTACTAGTCTATTAAAACCTCTATTAGGGGTTTTACACTATTAATATTTACTATTATTCTTTATTATTTTCTCTTTCTTTTATATAGTCTATTATTTATTACTAAATTAAGTTTATTAATATTAGAAGCTAGTTAGAAGACATACTTTAATAGTACTTGATTAGAATTATAATAAACTTGAAGAATTTCTACTTAAAATGAAAACTCTTTACTAGACTATAGAAGTAATAGCTATATAGAGCTTTAAGAGTAACATCCTATATAAGTTTTAAAGTTTAGTCTATAATAATATTTTTAGTTTAGTAGTTTGTTTAGTATTATAAGACTCTCAATTATTATATATAATTAGGGGGTAAAATCTAGTATCTATTAAGCATAATTAAATATAGTTATATATATTATATAAAACTTTATTTTAAGTAGTTTAAATAAGATAAGGTTTGTAGAAATAGTACTAATACTTAAAGTTTAGCTAGTATAAGCTCTATCTCTCAAGTATAATATTCCTAATCTTTATAAACTACTGGACTTTTTAGGAATCTTAAACTTTAATTATTCAATTAATTAAAAATGGTATCTAATTCCTAGGAATAACTATTACTAATTTCTAAAGTATTTATAATATCACTAATAAACATATAGAATAAATCAGAATATAGCTTAAAAATCCTATTTATAGGATTATTAAGTATAAATAAGTAAACTTTTAAACATAATTAGTATTACTTTAGACTTTTCTTATTTTTAGTACTTAATAATTATTAAATATTTCTTATTACTTCTATTAATATTATTTATTCAAAATATTATCTTATATTAATTATAATACCTTTTTGCTAAAGAATCTCTATATACTTTCTGACTTAGGTAATATAGAATAAATGTTTAAAGCTACAATGTTATTAAATACTTGCAAATATATAACTATTTACTATTTTTTCTTTTTACTTACTATTCTTTAGATTATAAAAATTAGTATTCTAAGTATTATATAAGAGTTTACTAATTTGAATTATCTTCTTTTTTATATTCTATTAAATTCATTACTTAGAAAGTCCTAACTCTCTAGGCTAACTAGATATAAATATTATTCCTTCCTAATCATAATTATTATTCATCAGAAATATAGTAATTCTTTTATTTTCCTTTATATTAACTTATCTTTTTAATTTTTAAAGGATTAGGTATTTAATAATAATTTTAAAGTTATCTAAAAAGTTTAAGCCGATTTTATATAATAAGAACTAGTCTACTAGGCTTTATTAGTAATAGAGCAGTATTATATTAATCCTAGAGAATGATATTACATACACCGACTTATCAATCACAATGAACCTTAGACGCATAGTAAGCTACGCGTCTATTGTTGGGATGCCCTGCGCGTATCTGTACCAACGCTTTTTGATTACCACCAGCTATCACATCTACTTACCAGGCTGACCATCCTGAACGGTCAGGTTCATTTGCTTTCTGCCTGGTTCAGCGCCATACTGTTCCTCCTCAAACAAACCTATTGATTTCCCCATCAAAAAGCCTCCTACCTGACTGCCGAAGTTTGTTGCTGTCAGCCTTCACTTCGCCCAGCACAGCTCGTCAGCCTGGGTTTCGCTCGCCGCGCTTGTCGACCCAAGTTTGTAGCGAAGTATCACCATGGCTGGCGAAGAGAGAGCTTATGGCATGACGCCGCCCATATCGACAGCGCTGCCAACCGAAGGAGAGAATCAAATGACGCAAGCTTTGATTGAAGAGCTGCGGAAGCAGAACACGTTCGAAAGTCCTGCGGAAACAGCCAAGAGGCAAGTAATTAACCTCTGTCTGCCCTATACGCAGCAAAGTAATTTTCCTCCGTCGCTAACATGTTTCGGTTGTGACATTCAGAGAACAGGTCATTGCTCAGCTGCGTCAGATTTGCGACGAGTTTGTCAAACGAGTAGCTAGGAAAAGAGAAGCTGGCAACGACGCTTTGATCAGAGATGCCCGCGGTCAGATATTTACGTACGGCAGCTATCGTTTGGGCGTCTTTGGCCCTGGCTCCGATATCGATACTCTCGTTGTAGCTCCCAAGTACGTCACCCGGGCCGACTATTTCGAGATATTCCCGGACTTGTTGAAAGAGATGGCGCCGACTGGTGCCATCACAGACATGGCCGTGGTTGCCGACGCTTTCGTGCCGATCATCAAGTTCGAGTTTCGGGGCATCAGCATCGACCTTATCTTCTCCCGCATTGCCATGCTAAAACAGTTGCCAAAGGACTTCCAGGTGAAGGACTCCAGTCTCCTCCGAGGGCTCGACGAGGCTGAGCTCAGGTCACTGAACGGCACGCGGGTAACGGATGAGATCTTGAGCTTGGTCCCTGAAGAGGCTACCTTTAAACTGGCCCTGCGAGCAATCAAGCTATGGGCTCAGCGACGCGCGATCTACGCCAACATTATGGGCTTCCCTGGTGGCGTAGCGTGGGCTATGCTCGTCGCTCGCGTCTGTCAACTCTATCCAAAAGCTGCCAGCTCGGTTATCGTAAACAAATTCTTCCATATCATGCGCCGATGGCCGTGGCCTCAGCCTGTCCTTTTAAAGAACGTTGAAGGTGGACCCCTGCAAGTCCGCGTCTGGAACCCCAAGGTTGGCTTCCACCATCGATTTCGCGTGCCTGCCTACCTGTGAAGACGTGCTTACACTCATACGTTCTAGGTCTATAGAGGAGATCAGTTTCATCTCATGCCAGTCATCACCCCGGCCTATCCTTCCATGTGCGCCACTTACAATATCACGCGATCAGCAATGACAGTCATCCAGCAGGAGTTGCAGCGCGGTTGCGACATTACTGACAAAATCATTAGCGGCAAAACAATCTGGGCTGAACTGTTCACCAAGCATACTTTCTTCACCCAAGGGTACAAATATTACATTTCTGTGATCACCGCTAGCACCGACAAGGAAGCCCACAAGATCTGGTCAGGTTATGTCGAGTCCAAAGTACGTGTTTTGGTCCAGGGGCTGGAGCAGCATCAGTCCATAGCGCTTGCCCATGCATTCAACAAAGGCCACGAACGTCGCCACAAGTGCAGGAACGACGAGGAGATACAACAGGTCCAGGCAGGGAACCTTAGGTTTTTGGTAAACGACCTCGACGGCCAAGATGCTGCTACTCCCACCGCATCGAAACCTCAGGACGTCGAGGCCAAGGTGGATCAGAATGGTATTATCATGTATAAGACGGGAGCGAAAGCGGTATCTGGGCTGGATTGTGCCGAGTCACACACAAAATCAGAGGCCCTTGCTTCTGAGACAAACCCGTCGAGATGTGGAGAAGCGGCCCATTGCTCTTCCGAAGTTGCAGCACAACAAGTTCCGGCATCGACCGAAGTGTTCACTACGACGCACTACATTGGGCTTACACTGACCGAAGGTATGCCAATATGAACGATGCTGCAATATAACTTGCGAATCTTGCCACCTAAGGATTGAGTGGGTCACGCTGACTGCTTAGGCGCCAAATCTCTCGACTTGTCGTATCAAGTGGATAACTTCAAATCTTTATGCACCTCCTGGGATAAGTACGAAGCAGACTTGAACTCGTTGACAGTTCAGCATGTTCGGAGGTAGGCACGTTCAATTGCCTTTGAGATGAGTGATAGCTCATCAAAATACAGTTTTAACCTGCCGGACGATGTATTTGAACTGGGAGAGAAGAAACCGCAGAAGCCACAGAAGAGACAGCTCAATGCGAATGGTGCTACCACACTCAAGAAGCGAAGCGCCTCAGAGGTAATGCATCCATCAAACTTTAGGTCAACAGCTGAAAGCCTCGCGCATTCAGTTGTGGGCGGATACATGGCTGACGAGTCGCACAGGAGAATCAACAGCCGCCCGCCAAGCGCCAGCAGGCTTTAGCAATCAGTACTAGCTAAGCGTGCGTGATGGCCACCTCCGCGACCGTTCTCAAGTGCACTCACGTGTTTCGAATCAACGGCCTTTGTTGTTTTCACTTCTTGGCGCACCCCTCACGGCCTTGACATCAGCTTCCCTCGCTATCAGCTCACTGATTAGCAGAGGGACACAGGAAGAATTTCCAGAAGTAACCCTAAATCAGCGCCAGTCAAGCACATCTCCACTCGTCCCGATGACCGGCGATATCTGCGAAAGCAAACCGGGAAGTAATAAAACGAGACGGCTAGGGGCTGAAGGGGCAAGGACAGGACAGACGGGCATTAATCCACTACCCAGTACGTATCGTGGTCTCTAGTATGTTGTTCACCAAGGTTTGCGTGGGTGAGCCAACTTGAGCGAGCGGAAGCTACTAAAGAGCACTTCAGGGATCTTTCAGCATGGCACTCGCCATCAGGCGAAGGTGACGACGCAATATGAGCAATGCATTGCGATATGTCGGAGGAGGCTTTGAACACCAACTTGGGCCCTCACCAAGTAGTGTCGGCTGTACGTTAGATAGGTACCATGCGGCATTGGAGAATAGACTGTGCAATGTCACAATCATCAGGAATCCATCTCTGTCTTACATTTCCTGTCTTACATTCACCGGTCCCTGTGGGAATGTATTGATTATTGACATACATGTACCTCTTTCCACTCACTTGCGTGAAGAGGCTCATTCGTCGTCATCGTCGCTTCCACTAGACCAGCCTTCCCGATATGCCTCGGCCAAATCGGCAAGTTCATTGCTGATGTGTTCGCGATCTTCGAGGCCGATGGATGAAGCGACGGTCAACCGAAGAGCTTTCATAGAGACAGATACAGAAGTATCGGTGGATAGCTGGGTTTTGATGCCAATAGCCCCGGAGAAAGGCTCTGTCTTATGGTCTAAGAAAACTCTGGGGAAACTGTCGATGAGCGGGAAGCCATTATTTGTGTGATATCTGAATCAAGGTGTGTAAGAAACTCGTACGGTGGAAGACTGCCTGCGTGCTCCCTTGCTTACCTCTGTATGCTTGTCTCTAAGAGTGCACCTCTCTGCCTGCTGCGTTGCTCCTCAAACTTATCTGAGGCTGAAGATAAACCACGGGTGGTTATCGACCGGCCAAAGAAGTGAGGGTCCTTATTTGTGTCGTGAGGGGACCCCCGGCGGGCCATAGGCTTCTTCCGCAGGATGTCAAAGAAGTCGATGTCGAGCTCCGCGTCGTCGGCGTTGTCGGCGTCCAACTTCGACGGCGGTGTCTGGTCCACAACCGCCCAATCCCGCATTGGATTACCAACACTCATCTGCAGGCGACCCATGGTTTGTTTACCACGGAGATTGAGACCACTGACAAGGTGACTCAATGTTGCTCGCAAGCCACTTCCATAGGCGTGAGTATTCAGACGAGATGCAATACCTGCCGTCTCCATAGCAGTGCTGAGCAGAGCAGCGGTATGCCATGGGGATTGCAGGTCAACGTTGATGTTGGGACGGAAACGGGTCTGCGGAAGCGCCAGCGGGACAAGCATCGATACGTTTTCACACAGGTCCTTTACCGCTCTTGCAGTGTTTGCCATCTGCAGACGTTGATGATCCTAAATTAGAGGCGCATGTCAGAAGAAATGCAATGCTGAAAGACCTGGGACGTGTAAGGGGATAACCCGTACTACTCTGGTGGTTGGTACGGGCGACTGCAGACCCCAGGCCCAGATAGTTACTTTGCCGTATTCATCGCGTAGACGTTCGAGATATTCGCTTGCGAATCCACCCCAAGCATCGTCGATGGTTGTTATGAGCTGAAGACCCTGCATCTGATCGGCCTCCTCAACAAACGGACGGACATCACGGTCAACAATGTCGTGTTCCTTGTCCAGGGCATCGAAAAGTTCCCTACCCAAACAATTCTTATCGAACGGCATTATAGACGAGTTGAGCTCATAGTCATGAAGTTGGTTAAGTGATTTCGGATGATAGAAGACGCGGGAGTAATCGGACCAGTACCGCACGTCAGTTTGCTTCATGGCTGGGGCGTATGTGCCCAGATCTAAGCTTTTTTGGTAGGCACTGGGGTCGATTTGAGGGTGCTTGAAAACCTGAGGCGCGCCTTCCCTGTTTACCATGTCAATCGGTCAGGGGCGAGAGCATGAGGTTGTCGAGGTCGAGAATACGAACCAGAGATGAGCAGGAGTCTCATCATCGCTTGCATCATAGAGTGCGTTGATCTTGCGGAGCGAGCCGAAGCCGCCCTTGAGATCGTAGACTACCGTGCGTGGAAGAAAGGTATCAGAGCCGTCGAGTGCCACACCAGAACGCCAATGGACGTCGTGATTCACAGGGGACTGGTCTTGGCTAGAGTATGTGAAGTATGACTCCTACAACGACCGACGGAGATGA
Source organism: Colletotrichum trifolii (assembly GCA_004367215.1). Classification (NCBI taxonomy): domain Eukaryota; kingdom Fungi; phylum Ascomycota; class Sordariomycetes; order Glomerellales; family Glomerellaceae; genus Colletotrichum; species Colletotrichum trifolii. Next base: position 12,035 of record RYZW01001530.1, on the reverse strand, counting down.
GCACCAGCGTTAGCCATGAGATCGCAGCATAGGTGAAGGAAGGGAGATGAATGTCGGCGAACCTGGGTATTCCAGAAGTGAGTGGCTGCGTAGTTGCTCAGCTGCCCTAGTTGCAGGGTTATGATCTCATGCATTTTATCCTGCAGCTTCAACGTCTTTTGGCGACGGATTTAGAGGGCAGCGCGAAAGGTAGGCAGGTGTCTCAATTGTTGAGTTGTTCAGTCGCCTTAAAGTTCACCCGTCCGTATAAGCCAGGTAGGTCGTCGACTCATGTACGAAGTATGTAAGGTAAGATCCAGTATCCGTACGCAATGAGAATAGGAATACGATACGGCCGGCAGCCGGCTGTACGTGATAGTGTGCGGTCGGGTACGTCCAGTACCCGCACAATGTTCCAGAATAGGCTCCGCAGGATATCAAGCAAGTAATGCTCCGGCTCCAGCAGTGTGCTCTGTATCCGTAAAACATACCGAATCGAGCAGACACAGATAACAGGAGAGGAAGCCCGGCGACACTGGTTAGTAGTCCTCTCTGGCTGAGAGTGCCAAGTTGTCGGTGCTGGCGTAAGGTGACGCGACGGTAGGACATCTGCAGTATTAGTAGGTACCTGGGTAGGTAGGTTACCGTTGTCGCGCACCCTGCCTATCTAGGTGTCTAGGTGCCTCTAGGTACCTACCTACCTTGGGTCCTTACCTGACAATACTTACCTAACGTTAAGGTACTTACCTAACTTAGTATGAAGAGGCACTCACTCACTGCCTGATGGGAGTGGGGCACTGCGTACTCATTAACGCCCTCGCCCCCTCCCTTGCCAAAAAAGGGCGACGCGTGCCAGGCTTGCGCGATCGCATTTTAACCCTTGCACAAACCAGGTCTACCAACATTCCGACTCGCCTGTTCCCACCACGAAGAAGCTGTTTATTGTCGCCTTGCCCATCTTTCTTTTACAACGGATCATTTCGGCTCGCTCCTTCTCAGAGTGGTCTTTTTCTCTCTTGCCTCTTTTTAATGCGTGGGTGGCATCTACCTGCCTTACCAACTCGGAACCTCTGCGACGGTGGCCTTGCCTCTGCTTTCAGGCTTTTGGAAGCACGACCTCTTGCTCTGCCCGAGCCATTACTGGGCTTTTGACGCGACTATCCCAAAGTCGGCATCCCGGCCTCGTAGGAAGGGCTCATACGCGGCCCAATTCCTTCCTCGCCTCTCTCTCAACTCACCAGTTGCCGCATGCCGAGTCCGACCTGCCCGCACAATATGCCAGCGTCAGCGAAGCGCTCGCAGCGTTCACGTCGCGACACACGTCGCGAAACCTCTCCACCGAGAATCGATGACAGCTCGCCCACTCGACCCGCGAAGCGTCGCAAGAAGGTAACATTGGCTGAATCTGGGAAATCTTTCTCTCGCCCGATATGCTGACATCTCGTTTGAGGTTGACGATCCTCCACAGACAGAGCCCGCAGACGACGACGAGTCCAGCCTCACCGCTGATCAGTCCGTCCACGCCCCCAGCGATGACGATCAGCTACTATCGCAAGTAGTCCAGCACCTGCTTTCTCCAAAGGAAGGTCCTGTGCAGGCCAGCAAAGACCACGCCAATTCGATTCATGAAGCCAATAAGAATGGTGTTCAAGCCTACGCGAAAGTCGCAGCCATGGACTGGACTTTTTACATCACTAAGTTGGTTGTCAATATTGGCCGTTTGTCTGAAGGTGTCAACGAGGATGACGAGGACTTTATTCACATCGACTTGGGTCCGAGCAAAATGGTTTCGAGACAGCATGCTCGCATTTATTTCAGTTCCAAAGACGAGATCTGGTTCCTCGAAGTAAAGGGCAGGAATGGGGTTAAAGTCAATGGAATTGCCCTGAAGCAGGGCTCTTTACGGCGCCTGGAGAGCGGCGAGGTGCTCGATGTCGGTGGCACCGAAATGATGTTCGTTCTCCCAACTGAGATCAGTCCCCTTCACATACATGCTCTTTACCTGAAGAGGGCCGGGTTGTCGCGGCAGGATGCCACAAGCCCACCGCAGTTCAGGACAGATCTTCCTGACGAGCCTTCTTCCACGATTGGGACAAAAGCAAGGGGTTCGCGAAATCAACAGTTCCGTCAACCCATAGCGCCAGCTCCAGCCGACTATAAACGCCCAGGAACTCCTCCGTCAGCACGGGGCAAGCCCACACATCCACAGCATAGGTCGCCCCATTACTCCAGTTCCGGAACAATGCTATTAAACTCCAACGACATTGACCTCAGTCACGAAGACAACAAGCATATTAAGCCGCAGTACAGTTATGCACAAATGATTACGCAGGCCATCATAAATACTCCTGAAGGAAAACTCAATCTAAATGGTATCTACAATTTCATCATGAGCAACTACGCTTACTACAGGAACCAACAAGCCGCTGGCTGGCAGGTATACATATACGCTCTACTCTCTGACAGATCACCTATCTCGTGTCCGCTAACACTGTGCTAAGAACTCCATTCGCCATAACCTCTCTTTAAATAAGGCTTTCGACAAGGTTGCCAGATCCACAGATGAGCCCGGTAAAGGCATGAAGTGGCAAATTGTTCCTGATGCTCGAGAAGAAATGATACGCAGCGCCTATAAAGGCGGCCGTGGCGGTCATAGAGGATCATCTGCGCCATCGTCGCCCAGCCAGCTGAACTACATCACTCATGGTCCGAGAGACATGACTACAAGAGAGGCCGCCTCGACGCGTAAAAGGAAGGTCTCGGCAACGGGCTCGCCGCCTCCAACCTCCTCCATGACCGTCCCCCAGTCCACTCCAGATCGCAGCACACGACGCCTGGCGCCACCCAGCACAGCACTGACTGCCGACGGAAGTCCTCTTCCTCGGTCCCGCAAGGGAGGCGCCTCTGCGTCGGCAAACTTTACCTCTGCGAGCTATCACGACCAATCGCCCACGTTGACTTCTTCATATCTACCCGAAGATAGCTCCTCTTTGGTCACACCGGCCCCCCATCGAGTACACCCAAGGCTAGCACCGCCAAGCACCGCTCAACGCCCAAGCCAGCACATGCCGACGAGCTCACCAGCTCCCTTCTGGAAGTATGCTGATATCGGCAGCACGCCACTGAAGCCCACAGCCCACTTTGACATGAGTCCTTGCAAACCGTCGCTGGGCAGTATGCCGCAGAGTAGCAGTCCGCCGCCGGCAAAGTCACCAAATCTCAGTCCCACTCGTTCGCACAGCAAAGAGGCAGCACGAGACGCAGCACAAGACGCAGCACGAGACGTAGCACGAGACGCAGCAAGCGACCCTCCTAATCCCAATGAAATCGAGGAGGAGCAGGGCTTCGACCTGGCAAAGCAAGTTCCCTCATCGTCCCCGTGTTGCTTTTCTTCCGGTGGCGTGCTAACAATGACTTAGGGGCTTTCAAAGCATTGGATCGTATCACGCCCCGGTAGGACGAGGATTGCCGGTCCCCAGTGCTATGCACGGAGAGACATAGTCATGCTACATTTGAAGCTTCGTCTATCGGTCATTTTGAGGTTTCAGAATTTGTGAGGGTAGCTAGCACATGGCGTCACAGTGGATGGCATCGACGGGTCTGAGGCAATTGCGAGAGTGAAGATGTTTGTGATTTTGGGACTGAATCCTCCCCATATCCATGTTTTCCGGTCTCCATCGGCAGGCGGGTGGCCATATTCCGAGCATACCGTGAACCAGTTCCCTCGGGCCCAGCGACCTATATACAGTCATGTACATTTATGACAACGTGTCCATCAATCTATTTAGCCACGAGTGTTCTAGATCAGAATTGCGTCAGGATTTTCCTCTTGGCGGGACCGCAAGGACTTCGACATCCAGCGTGAGTACGAGGGTCGGAATGCGCTCTGCGGCGGCGGCCGTTCGATGTGTTCATTGGGAGGATTTACCCCTTCTCTTCGGGTTCCCCCGTCCAGACCTTGCTTTGGGGTTGGTCTGCTGATCAGTCCCCTCGATGAACTTGATCAGTTCGTCGATGCTTCGGGAGTCCATTTGCGACGAACCGTCCAAGTGTGTGGTCTGGGCGGTTGACACCCGGGGAGCTGCGGCGGATGCCTCGTAGGGGGCGCCCTTGGGAGTGAAGCGAATACCGGCACGAAGACGACGTGCCTGTGCATCCTTGGCGTGCTTGGCGATGGAAACAGCATTCTGGGTCAACTGCTCCAGCCAGCTCTCCGCCTCCTTGGTATTCTTGTCCTGCGGACCGAGTTCGCTCAAGAAGATGTTGTAAGATTCGCGCATGCGATTAACGGCGCCCTTAGAGTCTTGGTCAAGAGCCAGGGCTTGAGCAAGCTGAAAGAGAAGTGTGGCGGCGTTGATGGACTGTTTGCCAAACACGCTCTCGCAGATGCGGAGCGATTCCTCAAACCAGAGACGAGACTCATGGTAGGCCTTGAGGTGCTGGAGCATAACGGCACCGTTGTTGATAGTCGTGATGGAGTCGGGATGATCAGGGCCGTAGATGATTTTCCACAACTTCAATGCATGTTTGGCAAAAACCAAAGCCCCGTTGCTATCACCAGCCTGGTGAAGAAAAAGACTCAGGTTGAGGTAGTTGAGCAAGGTCTCCGCAGAGTCAATGCCAACCGTCCTCTCAGAAACCACGATTGCCTTCCTCGCAAGCTCCACAGCGGCCTCCTTCTCATCTAGTTGATAGTACAACATAGAGAGCGTGTTGTATACCCGTGCGACTTCGGGATGGAGGATACCGTAGATCTGCTCGTGCAAAGACAGACTCTCCAAGAGGAGCTCCTGGCCCAGCTTGCGTTGATTCTGCATGATAGAGATGCGACCAGCCTCCAAAGCCTCTTCGGCAAGAGCACTTCGAGGGCAGGAGTGCTTCACAATCGGAACCACGTTGGCAACGTCTTCGGGGATAAAAGTCGTGGTCAGCAGGGCTGGAGGCGAAGATGTAGGGGTAGCATCACGGGCTGTTGCCGCCTTCTTCTTCTTCCTTTTGTTGGCATCGCCATTGGGTTGCACAGTGGTAGCAGGTTTTCCGTTGGTGGCGTGAGTCGCAGGAGCCTGGTTTACTGGCCCACTCCTGAAATTGTACTCTCTTGCCTGGAGTTGAAATCCCAATTTCAGGGAGATCTCGCGCACCAACTGCAGAGGTTTGACGCGGGCGTACCATTCATCGTCCAGCTGATATCTGAACCTTTTGAGTACTTCCTCTGAGATGCTGCTGCGAAGAGACTCGGGTGTCACCGTCTCAAACGAGAGGTCTGTATCGGAATAGAGGGACCTCAGGGCGGAGTCCACGTTGGCGGCCGGTTTGGAATTAAACTCGAACCCCACAAGGCAGTTGAGCAAATGCGCAATGCAAGCCGACGTGAAGACCGCGGGCAAATGTCGGAGGTACATGGCGGAGACATGCTTAAAGGATCGGGCGACCATGTCTTGCACGCAGATATCTTTCAAGCACTGCAGCCGGGGATCAGTAGCCAGTGTTGCTACCCTGCCTGTGTACCTGATGTTGATGCCTCTCTTGTGCAGCAAGCGACCAAGGGATTGGCCGTCCATGGGAAAGCTAATATCACAGTCCACGAGTTCTCGAATGAGATCAGGAATAGCTTGCTCCCGAAGGTAACGACAGGCAAGGCGAACCTCCTCCTCATCTTCCTTCATCTCGATCTTTTCGACATCGCTCTGCGGGTCTTGGCCGCTGAAAACGTCAGGATTGAGAGAAAACTGAAATTTAGAAAGGTCGATGTGGTTCTTGAGGTCTTCAGAGCTCTTCAATCCATCGGATCCAACAGTTTCCTTCGGCTGAGGTGCCCCATCAACTTGCTGAGCGGGCTTCGACTCTCCCTCGCTCTCATCGCTTTCGCTCTCACTGTCGTTTTCCTCGGCCTCATCGGTCTCGTCAATCTGCTCTTCTGATGCAGCCTGCTGAAGTTTTCCTGTCTCATCGATGGAAGCATCCTTGGTCGCAGCTTTGCCATTCTGCCCACGACGGGTCAATTCCTCGTCGACCCAAGCCTTCATCTTCCTCCTCCCATACGTTTCGATGAGCTCAGGACGAAGGACGGCCATGCGGTGGGGATATTCGGCTTGAGTGTCCTCGAATTTCTCCTCCAGCCAGTATATGTCCAATGGCGTAACTCGGTATAAATCCAGGACATACTTCCTTCCGTCCGTCCCCATCAAGCCTTTCGTCTCGACACTGGCCTCAAGTTCGATGCGCTTGCCGTCTTTGTCCCAGACAGCATGCTTCTTGACCTTCAAGGCGCGAGAAAGCTGTTCGAACACGGGCACAAAGCGTTCATCAGCGGCGACAACATCCTTCCCATCGACAGCGCCATAATCGATCTGGTTTTCGCCTGGATCTCTCTGCTTGAAAATGCCTGGCACGATACTCTGACCAACGATACGCTTTCCCAGGTAGTCAACGACGACTGTGGCGGGGGTAAACAGCCCGTCGATGTCAAGTTGGTTGACGAGCCTCACGCCAGCGACATCCTTGCCTGTGGCCACTCGGGCGGCCTCATCGCCCCCTTCGGAAGTGAACGTTCCCACGCCATCGGCGCCAAACGAGAAAAACACATTATTGTAGACAAAAATCTGGGCGTCCTTGCATTCGGTAGGGTTCAAAGGTGCAACCTCGCCGCGAGCAACCAGCACAGCGCCACGGGTGGCTGCGTCGTTGTAGTCGGCGAAAAGCTTGGACATGAGACGCTCGCGGAAAACCCTGTCCTGGACTGTTTGTTTAGGTAGCTCTCTCGCGGACTGAAACTCTTCGTTCCAGTCCCGCAATGTGTCGGTGTTATCAGCGCCCGAGATCAGATACGTCTCTTGCGGTCTCGTCCAGTCGGCGACGTGAGCACACATAGGCGACGAGGAAGATGGCACAATCCAGGGCGCTGACGGTATAGCGTTAGTGATCTGGAAAGTCGCCAGCGGGTCCTTGCGGTTGTTGAACTCCTGAAGCCTAAGGAAAGATTCTGAGAAGGAGGGTGAAAGAAGATCGAGCAGCGTCAGCAGGGAATGGGCCGATTGCCCCTTGGGAGAAGGGCGAGGAAACGGATCAAATTTGCTGTTGGAGGACTTGTTGACGGAGAAGCCCCCGACATGAGCGGTGATTTGGTGCTGCTCCCCCTCATTGGTGGTAGCGACGAGGTACAAAAGGTGACCACGTTGCTTCAGGTGGCAGGGTGGCGGGTTCCACGGAGATACGGATATCGATTTGATCGTCTTGGGGGCCTCTTCATCGGTCGCGGGAGGCAGCAGGATTGAGATGGGCACGTGGCCGCCGAAGGTGTATTCCTCGCTGTCCTCCTTCGACGCTGGGGGAGCCGGCTCTTCATCTGCCGAGTCTTCCACATGGGGAGCGACGCTGTCGAGAAGAGAGGTGCCCGGCAAGATGCCTTGGACAACATCGGGGCGATCACCTGCAGCGCCGATAAGCTCCCTAATCCTCACCAGGTGTATGCGAGCTTCCTTCTCGGTGTAGGGATCTTCAACAAGGGTGACTTGGGGGTTTTCGACGAGGCCTTTGATATCGGAGATGGGCAGGAAATCGTTGGTGCGCTCGCCTTGGTGCTCCAAGTGGAAGCACGTATATTGAAATGCAACCGGCAAGTCGATGATAGATTGTCTAACTTCGTGAACTTGTTCTTGAGGGGAAATCTACCTCGCATCTGTTAGGAGACAAGATTCGCATAGGGGTATGCTCACTCACCGTGATCTGCATTTGACGGGGCTCATGAGGGAGGTTTATTGTGAGCGTCACCAGAGCTTCTGCTATTAGTTCTGGTTCGGTTTTCTTACGTCCTTGGAACGGAGTTCATTTGCTCACCCTCGAAAGCTTGGTCAACGTCGCTGGTCTCAGGCTGGGCCTCATTCTGGGGATCAGCAGAACAAGCAGTCTCCTTCACAGTGTCTTCTTCGTGATGAGGAAAATCAGATTAGTCTGTGTCGGGAAGAGAAGGATGGTGGGTGCTGGCAATACCTCTGCCCGTGAGTTGTTCGGGTTGCGACATGTTGAGCGAGAGTAGAGCTAAACAATTGATGTCTCCGGGAACTTGACGGCGGTTAACGCAGTGCGATATATTGTATAGTAGTAGAGTATTGTCGAAGCAGTACGGAACGAGTCGCTTCGTGTCCAATGATGATTTACACAAACCCCCAATAGACTGGTAGCGAATCCAGTACGAGGTAACAGTTTAGGAGCGAGGATGATTACTACGTCCAAAGCGGCGTAAAACTTGAAGAAGAGGAATAGAATGGCCCCTGGGTCCTATGCCACAAGCAATGGCAACCTTGGTAACGGTTGCAGGTTCGGGAGGTTGCGTCGAGCATATGAGTTACTTGGTCCAAACCGTGGTGGGAAAAAAATTATTTTCTGGAAGGGGGGAAAAACCTAAGCTCGGGTTGTCATTCATCAATTGACGGTAATGCACCGGCCCGGCCTGCTGGCGCTCAGGTTCTCCGGCCCACTCCCGTCCGTCGAGAGCCGTCTCCCCAAGCTCACTACTTGTTTCCAGCCTCAGGGGGCTAAACTCCATTCGCAGTGTGCGTAGTCACTGTACAGAGGGGAGGAGGCGTGCTTGCGGAGACAGGAGTCCGTAGTATCAGTGCAAACACCTACCAAGGTATCCGTAGTAAACGATAGAATGGTGAAGCTCGGTGACGCGGTGTTCAATGCAGAGAAACGTAAGCTGCCTCCGTCAGTCGGGGCTATAAGTTAGCAATGACCTGGACATTTTCCGGTGGAAGGCCAGGACTACTGCGTGCAGAGGAGACTACGCCCAGTTTGGACAAAAGTAAACAGGGCACTCTAATTAAGAGGGTTTATGGCTCCAATCCAATAACACAGCTGCCGCAATTCGGTTGCACGTTTTGCATGTCCGAAGACAGTGAATGACATCTCCAGTGTACACTCCTATCAATCCCTTGTGGCATTTTGCTTACACCTACCGACGCAGCAGCTCTATTCCGTGCTGATAAGCTCATCAATCGTGGCTTTTACTTTGCTCAAAGAAAGCTTCTGCTGCGCGACGGACACGCCAACGAACGCCAGCCAACAACAGCGCAGCGAGATACCATGCAGAGTATCCGTACCCGGGGCTACGACCCAGGGAAGTCTGATGATCCCAGCCCACCTTGGACCTCATCCCGTTGTCAACGGATGCTGCGGCCTCTGCAAACCCGAATCTCATCGCTGCGCAAACTGGTGACATCGCGTAATCACGCCAACAATAACAATGGGAATGCTAAGCGTCCGGCTAAGAGGCTCAAAACGAATCACAGCCATTTCATGAGGGACCCCATGAGGAGACGCCCGCAAAGGACCTACTCGCGGAGGTTGTCGTCAGGACCGGCCTCGAACACCGCTGGAACCACGTCGATGCCATTGCTAGCAAGAACAGGGCATGTGCCTTCACACGTTCCGACCCCGCTCCTACGCAAGTTTAGGGATTCAACAGCCTACGCAGCCCGATACGATGTTGTTCCTTGCGGGCTGGTCGCCAGCGTCTGCGAGCTCCCTCGATCTATGAGCCTCAGTGTTGCTCTGGACAGACTCACGGGTCTGCGACATAACTGCGCACCATCCCAATATCAGCTGTACGAAGGCATCCTCCACGACCTGGACTCATTGCTTCGGGCCACTTCCGTCAAGCACACTGTTCCGGGCACCAAGTCACTGTTGTCCATGTGCTTACGACGAGTTCCCCGTTCCGCTGCAGCAGTAGAGGCCTGGGAAAGGATCCGCGATCAGGACAATGGACCCTCATCTTGCTTCGAAAAGACAAGCTACTCGCTCAGGGTATACGACGATCTGGAGGCTCTGGGAGGCGCAGAAAAGGGCTGGGTGAATCTCCGGGTTTTGCTCCGAGCGCATGCTCTCTATCTTTTGCAGGAAGCTATCGCCGATGGTCTGATCGGCTCAGTATTCGCCCATATATTAATCGATTATTGCAAGACAAGCAACCGCGCTCATGAGTCTGCGGGACTTATGACAGCGCTACTACGCGACTGCTGTCGCGGCGACCCGGCAGATTCTGTTTCCTTGACACGGGGTGTTATCTCCCTTTTCAGATACACCGGCGATGCGACCTGCGCTGCCCACCTGATGGAAAGTGTTGCGACGCATTTGCTGAATGACTACATACCTGTGGAGTCGCTCTCGACACAAGCTTTCAGACCCTTATGGTCAACCGCAGCATCATCGGTTATTGACGACGTAGCCAATCCTTCCGCCACTTGCTTTGCCTACACGGCGATTGGCCTTATGTGTATTTCGGCGTCCCCAATGCTCGAGGACCGCCACTGGCCACCGAGTCAAGCAGCTAAGGCAGCGGAAACAACTTTGATGAGCGTGCTCGGCGCCTTGTCAGCAATGGCGCTTGTTTCGGGCGGGTTTGGAAACTGGACGCGCGACCCTGCCACGAGATGGCAAGGACGGACCAAGCTTGTTGTCCAGCACGTCATCCAGGAAGCACTAGGGATGGTGTCGACAAAAAGCCGCAGCAGACAGGCTTCGTATCCGTTGCTGCTGGCCCTCCTCTTCATCTCCTGCCCAGCAGAGGCTGCATTAACCCGTCGCACATCCGAAGTCGTATCGGCATTGGAAGCATTGTGGGCTAAAGAGAATCCGCTACATAGCGCACCAGACACAGGGGATGGGAGGCGACACGGGCTCTATGACGCGACTGTAGGACTCGCTTGCTCGATTGCACATTGCTGTGGCAAGGCAACAGCTCAGCCATCTAGTCGATACTTCGCTGCAATATGCGACATTATCGACAACCTTCAAGTATCATTCCTAGCCACCCTGAGAAGCGATGGGGCGTTCATCCTGGCACAAAAGACGGATGATCTTCGAGACCTGGTATTTGCTGAGACCTTGGCACAGGCGTCACCAAGACTGGTCACCGGGTATCGGTGGGAAGAGGGCATCAGCGAATGGATTGCCGTTAGCCCGGAGGCCAAGCAGCGAAACTTCGTTAGTGGCCCGGAAGGAACGGCGACTCGACGTAGTAGGCCTGTCGATAAAAATCACAAACGGCCGCCCAGTTGCAGCTTTTTCGGAACATCAACACGGGCTACAACGACAGCGGCTGCACCTAAGAAGCACAGGCACATACAGCCATTGGACAAAGCCGTGGTCGAAAACGGAGAAAAGTCCGTTGTACATCAGGGGGGTCATCGGGCTCGGCGAACGGAGGAGGCTGAGCGGACCGGTGGACGGAACATCGAGAGCGTGCCTGAAGATGCGGTAGCCAGGGACATTCTCGACGAGCTCAGCGCGACGATACCTGTAGACACGTACACGGGCAAGGGCAAGCGCCGGCGCTTGGTCCAGCACGGCGAGGAAGGACGAAATAGAATTGTGCCAGGAAACGTTCAGACAGGCGACGTTGCCGGCCATGATGATGAAGACGAACTGGGCCGGCTATAAGGCTTGGTCAGGTAGCACGTGGGTAGGTAGGTGCGGATAGTGTCACACTTTATACTTTCTTTTCCACATGAGCCCGAGAAGCAACGAGAATGAGTTACAGCCTCATCAACAAATTACAATATACATACTCCACATACACACACACACACACACACACAATCCGTATGAACAAGTAATCGGTAATGGAAAAGAATGGCTGGTTTTCAGGGTAGGTGTTTGAACAAAACCAGTCACAACTTAAATGTTTTCATACCCGAATAGATAGGGGAATACAAGGATTTCCCTATCCTTTTATACAAATATATATCCCAACTAATATTTCATACTCCTATTACCCTACTTCTCTATAATTATTAATATTTAAAGAATATTATTAGGATTAATACTCTTAAGAAGTAAAATTTATACTAATTAAACTTTAAATATTAATAATATTTTAAAAATCTTTAGTTTATTTTTACTTTTTAAAATAAAGTATAATATAATAAATATACTTATATATAATTATAGATAATTATATATCTACTTAATATAGTAGTTTAATATCTAGCTAGCTTTTACTATTATAGTAAGAATAGTAGGTTCAAATCCTATAATAAATAAGTATAACTAGT